>JAOSBN010038411.1:0-15606 GCA_027563595.1 Erythroxylum suave
TTAAATACCATATTAATTTACCCCATTTATCTAATCATGCTTGATTTATCATTAAAAAAAAATTCTGGGGGTAACATCTAGTTGTTATCAAACTTAGGAAACTTATACCTTGTTTGCTTTTGAGGGACTCAAGGTAGACTGCACAGTTTCTTTTCTAGTGACCCGGCTTGCCACAATGGAAAAACTTTCCCTTGATGTCCGCTTTGACCTTTTTTCATGGGTTAGACTTTGACCCTTATTTGGGCCTTCTTTTTCATTGGACCTTTCTTCTTTTGCTTGCCCTTAGCCTTGGGCTTAGAAGAAGGTGTTACATTAGCTTTCAACCCATGAGCCTTGATATTTAATATCTCTTTAGTACTCTAGAGGGTATTCATCAACTCACTCAAGGTGTAATTCTTGCTATTGAGCTCATAGTCCAACTTAAACTGTTGAAAAGATGAGTTTAAGCTATTGATGATCATAATCTTCTTTGTGTCCGCATCCATATCCGCCTCAAGCATCCTAACCTTAATAACTGCAGAGATTACCTTTAGCATGTAGTCCCACACCATTTCACCAGGTTTTTGTCTGAGATTATGAAAAGTTTGGATAGCTTTCACTCTTACAGACCTAGTCCTCATACCAAACATCTCATGTAGGTGATGGACCCTTACACTAGCAGTTTTCATGCAAGCAATTTGCTTTTGCAACATTCCACAGATCGAAGCTAGAATATAACACTTACAAGTCTTATCAGCATTCTACTATCGCTCATGTTGTTGGGCTTGCTCAGAAGTTGAATTACCACCTGGAGGTGTAGGCTCATTGTCCGTTAATACCTATGAAATTTGTTCATATTGAAGAACAATGTCAAGGTTACGTCTCCATTCATTAAAATTCTCTCCATTTTCCAATTTGTTATTTTTCAAGAGCAAAGTGAGTGGATTCATATTATGGTTGATTACGTTAGAAAATATAAATTATTAAAACATGAGCATACTAGTCAACAACATTGGAACTTTTTATAAAATCATGACACATGTGTGCATGATGATAGAATTAACAAAACTTAAAAAATTAAAATTTTATACAATAGTTATTTTTCTTATCCATGACAGACTAAGTGACGGTGGGCCATCTTATCCATTAAAAGAAAAATGGGACCCTCCCACTCCAAAAACTACCAATCATCTTCATGCCTAACTTTTTAAGAAGCGCTATGATTTGGTCCACACTTTACCAACAGAGTTATAGTGGGCAGGTTATTGATAAAATATGTTAAGCATGTAACCACTTGATTCATCCACTAAAGGTATTTGCAAACCATGCCTCGGTAGGAGGTCACATTTGTTACCAACGAGTAGTCTTATCCTTGAGGAGACCCAAACCATGCAAGATCTAGGATTCATGTCCTCCTGTAGGGAGTAACACTTTACCACATACAAATAGGCCATCGTATGGAAACCGTGGACTCTCACATTAGCATCCTCTCCCACTCAATCTTTTTTCGATCTTTAAGTTTTTAATAAATACCATCTTGTCTAGATGTAATTTATTATCCATCCTATATTATTTCATTATATATCTCATACATAATGTATGCATGGCAAAGCCTAGGGTTGACAATTTTCTAAATGGCATACAATCATATAATATCCCATACTATTTGCATCCATTCATCTCATGAGCTAATAGGCCACATTTGATTGTCCATCCTAGAACATAAATAAAATTATAAGGCTTTTAGGCCCAAAACAAAAAGAAAACTTCTTGGACTTGGATCATCCACTTCGAGCTCTTCATCAACAAGACTCGGCCCATTCAGAAAAAATGTGCAATGGCATTTTCATAAAACTGAATTTTGTCACTTTGAAAACAACAATAAAAACAAGACTTGTTTTCATCAAAACCGAAACCTTGACATTATGAAAAAAATTCCAGCAATTGTGTTTGGTAAAACCAACATTCAAAAAACATTCCAGCACTTGTATTTCTTCGAATCGAAACTTTGTTAAAACAAAAATTCCTGCATCTTGGTTTTCATAAAACCAAAACTTTGTTAAAACAAAATTCCAGCACTTTCGTTTTCATAAAACAGAAACTTTGCCAATACACCAAAGGATACACCGAAACCATTACCTATGCTTCTCTTCGATCCATGGTTGCCCCATCTTCAATATTACAGAATTTTGTACATTACAAAATCAAAGAAAACAAAAAACTAAAACCAAGGAGGAAACATGACGATGATAGGCCACCCTTCTTGTTACAAACTAAATGAAGAAAAAATTACAAAGGAAAACTATATTCTATGGACAACCAAAAGAGCAAAACATATATATATTTCTATCACATAAAAATATCTAGCATACAACATTTAATTGCCAACCCATGCATCCCATATAGGAACTGAAATCATGCATAAGAAAATGGCTCTAATACTAATTGTTGGATCGAAAACGAAAGCATGCAAGATTTGGTTAAATAGTAGATTTCAAAACTTTTTCGAAATCAAAAGCGCAGCAGAAATAACATAACCAAATCAACATGTGTCAGCTATACATGATACGATATAAGGAAAATAATTTACATAAGAACAAGGTGGTAGAAATATACCGACTCCTTGATACAACTTTGAGTCTTCGCTTTTGTATCCTCTCCTTTGTCAATGTATCCTTTCCTTGTTGTTGTATCTCAACCAATCCGATCTACCACTTGTTCTTCTTGGATAACTTGGTTAATAAGATCATTTGGTGGGAAAGGAGAAGAAATATTTTGAGGAGATTTTTCTTAGAAGAAAGAAGCCAAAAAATGAGACTTTTCTCATTCAAGTTTTGGCTATGCATGCATAAGAGGAGGAAGTGAGTGAAAAAAACAAAATGGAAGAACCCCTCTTCGTCTCTTTGTCAATTTCAATTATCATGAAAGAAAGATGTGGTGTGCATTCAATGCATCACTCCATTCTTTAATCAATCATAAAGAAGCCAACTAATGAGACTCTTCTCATCTCATTTTCGGTTATGGGTGAAAGAAGGAAGAAAAAATACATCAAATGCACCTGTTCCTTTCTTTGATGAAATGAATGCTAAAAGGTTACATTATATGCTATCATTAAAAAACAACTTTTAAAGCATTTAATGATAATATCATTACTCCATTTAATGATGATAA
Source organism: Erythroxylum suave (assembly GCA_027563595.1). NCBI lineage: Eukaryota > Viridiplantae > Streptophyta > Magnoliopsida > Malpighiales > Erythroxylaceae > Erythroxylum > Erythroxylum suave. The sequence goes on from JAOSBN010038411.1 coordinate 3,151, forward strand.
AGTATGATAAAAACCATCTTTAATTTAGAAATTCAATGCTAAATGTGCAGCTGCACATTTAGGTATAAAAAGCTGAAACATGCCTTCCTTCTTTCTTTAATAACTTTGTTTTAATTTAAATAATCTAATTAATAAAATCAAACCCAAGTCAAGCCCAATATTAAATGTTCATTTGGGCTTCTAATTAAAGTAAGCCCAACATTCAATCATTGGTTTAAAATCTTTATTTATATTTCTTACTTTGCTTGATAACCTTCCTAAAAGCCAAATGAGGAATCTAATTAGACTTATGTAATTTGATGTCATTAGAATTAATTCCAAATTATTAATCAATTGTCATTCCAATAAAGAAAATTAGTTGAACTCCTGAATTACTAAGTATTATGACAATACATGTTTTAAATAAGAGGTCTAATTACAAACTTTATTATGAACCATATTATAATCATCCACTCAATAAACGGTAAAATTACCATTTTGTCCTTATATTGTTTTTCTTTCTAGAGTTTCCGTTTTACTCTATATGGTGATTAAAACACCCAAGATCTCATCTTGGTGCTATGACTTCACAGGTAGCTAGTCCATTAAACTACTGGCACCAGTTTAATTACCAAACTCTATAAAAATATCAAAAATGATGATATCAATATAAACTCTTTATTTAAGTGAATGTTCCCTGATACATGTTTCAATTAATAATTGCAACATGTAGACACTAGATTGATACTTTGTACAAATCCATTCTGATCATATCAAAAATTATAATGAAAGACATATGAGTTCACTACTCATCAAGATTGTGGTTCGTAATAACAGAATGCTAAGGTCTATGTTTTAAGATTAACGTAACGACCCACTTTATTCATTAAAGCATACTTGATTCCATATTCATTTAATAGTGTCATTATCGATAGTCAACTACTATCATGATATAAAACTCATCATTCCCTAGAAGTAAACTTTCTTACTTACATGGATATGAATCGCAACACTACAGTCTAAACCATAATCAAGTGACCAACTTGATTATTCAATTGTGAATCAACTAATTTAGATTCTAATAATATACATGTTTCTCACACATCTCCATGTATATGTATATTGCTTACAAAAGAATCTTGGTACCTTATGACTAGATATATAGAATGCTCATACAAGTAAAACCAAACCCTTTTGTTTTATTAATAATAAATATTTTTCTTTACAAAAGTAACTGGAAGAAAATTAAGTTATAAGTAAATACACTTGCTTTATAGGACACTATATTTACATAACTCCAATAGTCCTTTCAATCTTCAGATCAAATTGTGTAGGTTCTTTATGAGGAGATCTTATTACTACCATACAGCAAAACCAACAGTAAAACTAACAAACATGTAAAGATTAAGAAATAACTGAAAGAAACTATTATAAATACAAATATATAAAAAACACCAATTAAAATCAAAAGCAAAAACTAGAGCACCGCACTCCTTGACACCGACACTAAAATTCTTGATGCATGTTGATTGCACTAGAAAATAAACCTAACTCTACACACTAAGATTTATAGCTGTGGTGAATCGGGATCGTATCCACAGGGAATGTACATGTAACTTTTGCAATAAAGATAATTGATGTTTAAGATAAAGGGAACGAGGGTTTTGGTTGGATGCAATTAAAAAAATAAATTAAAATTTAAACTAACAAAAGCAAATCAAATAAAACAATCAAGAATGATGAAAGGGATGAATGTGTTAGAATCTGATTCTCTGCTAAATCTCAGCCTATGCACAATTAAACATATGTCTTTTTCATATTTTTCTCACACTTTTCTTACAAACTATTGATCGTAGACTAACAACAAGCTCTGCTAACCCCAGTTTTTTCTTAAATTACATTTAATCAAAATAAACTCTTTAATTAAACTTAGTTATCTAAAAGCCTAAAACAAGCTCTTTAGATTTAGTCATATAATCGTATTGTGAATAAGGAAAATAGATGAGTATAGGTAACAACCACACAAATTTAGGTTATTCGACCTATGTTACGTTATCCCTAATGATTCAATGTCATTACTTGCCACAAATGGATCCAATAATTAACTGTTCCATATAATATTTAAGATTCTAGCAATGGGTTTACATAAAACAATTTAATAGAGCATTTATATCATTCTTACATAGATACCCAATTCAATATGCATAGAATAATGTAAAAATTTATGAAAGAGAGAAAGATTCAACAATACATGATGATGATATGTTCAGCATCAATTTCATCCTCAAACTAGAATAAAGAAGCTTAGCCCTCTATGGTTCTCTAAAGAGAGATTGTTTTGGTCCTTCTTGAAGTCCCAAAATGATTAATGGCTCTTTAGCTACTCAAAATGTCAATTTTTACGAGGAAAGTTATGGGTTTTAGAAAGATGTATAGTTGGGTGCATAGCTGTACACCCAATCATGCTTTACTAAAAATTTGCAACATTTGAAATAAACATATGGTCGTGCATCTTGCACTACGTGGTGAATGCTTCATTCTTGTAATTCCTGGTCCAATCCTTACACCCAAACCATTTTACTTTTGTTCCATAAAGATAATTAAGCTTAAACATCAATAGGATGGCTCAATGAATGTGCTCTTAACTTATTTTAGCTCTTATGATTCCAAATTGTACCTAAAACCAAATATGAACTAAAATGAATATCTTAAGCATTAATCACTAAGTGTCATGGAGTAAATGTATAAATAACCAAGCACAAATCATCTATTCATTGTAAAAGGAAAGGAATGAATGCACCCTTAACAAAAATGCTAAAGGGAGGAGAATTTTTTATCATAACACAACAGAATGGATCATAGGAGTTATATTGTCAAATATTGATATCAGCCTAACTTCCTCAGACATAAATTTTTTATTGGTTTAATATTTACTTCCTGATGCTTAGTGATTAATGTTATGTTATGCTTACAATACTTATTTTGGTTTACATTTTGTAATTGGTACAAACTGGAGGAATAAGAACAAAAATGAGCTAAAAACATATATTTGGAATTGTCACATTGATGTTCAATCATATTTTCCTTTATGGAATAATGGGACTATGTAACTTAATGAAAGTGTGTAGGAACGTTAAGATGCAATTAGCCGTTCCTATAACCTCCACCACCACAAGTGGACTTACATGGCCATATAAGCGAGCTACACGACTATGTAATTGATCGTGTAGCTCATTAAGAGCCTTTAAGTTCATGAATTTGTTAAAACATTACATACCTATAAAAGGGTGTTTAAGAGACCAAATGAGCAATGAAGAGTCTAGAGACACGAAAAGGCTAGGTTTTTTACCCTTTGGAGAGCTATAATAGGTTAAAATTCATCCTTTTACTTTAAACGGTATATCGAGGCCGGTGAATATATTTGGGACATTTTTTTATCTAGTTGTGTTGGTCTCACCCTCTTTTGTAATTGATTGCATTATTCTATGATTAATGTTAACTGATTTAAACAGTTCAAATATATTATATAAACCCATTTTTAGAATCCAGATTACAATAGATAATCATTATACATATGATTCACTTATGGTAAAATAATGAATGGGCTTCATTAGGGATAACATAGCATAAGTTAAAATTTTTCCCTATTACTTAATGTGGCATTCACACTAATCAAGGGACCTTATTCTATGTTGTCTAATACCTACACCTAATTAAGGAGCTTGCTTCAATTAAATATAGCCTAAGGAAAAACTAAAGTTAATAGAGCTTGTTGCTAATTTACGGATAATAGTTTCCAAAAGAGGTACAAGGACAATAAGATGATTGATTGTGCTTATTTATATGAAGGTTGAGGTTGAGCCATAAATTGGATTTGAAACCCATTTGTTAATTTTATCACTTTTATATTATTTGATTTGATTTACTTTAAATAGTGTACTTTATTTTGTTAATAGAATTCAACCAAATTCCTCACTAAAATCCTAAACACTAATTTATTCTTTACAAAAGCTAGATACACACTATTTGTGAATATGATCCTTACTCACCGCTAATACAATTTAGTTGTGCAAATTAGGTTTTATTTTTTGAAGTGTTTGTGCGAATTAAGAATTTTGATGTTGTTACTAGAGAGCGAAGTGATTTATGTTTTTAAATTAAAATTTCCATATATATGGAATGAGTTTACATTAAGGCAAAAGTAAAATAAGAATCTAAGATCCAACTATCAGGTTCACATATCAAATAACACACCAGGTTTGAGCCATCTTGATTATTGACACTTGTCTGATTGTGCACTAAGTGTGAACATGTTAAGGAAATAGTTAGGTATAGAATTTGAAGTATTCTTTTAGCATCTTCATCTCAACTTATCATATCTTCACTTTTGTATGGTTCTCTAAGGCATCTTGATCATCTATCGTTGATTGTCAATATGATTTACTACTACTCCTATAGGTGATTGATTAACAACCATTAGCACGCGATTGGAATTCCAGAATTAGGTATGCGTAGTAGCATTTACAAAGTAAATTCTCTCTTTTTTGCTTGCATTATTGATCTACTTCCCTATTGTTTTTCTTGTATTCACTAAAGCAAAGATATCTTTAAAGAATCTAGCGATTAGATTCTTTAATGTTCTGTCTAAGAATTAATCTAATTAATGTAAGAATTTCAAGCATGTTTAAAGCCTCCATCTATCTTTTATTTTAAGGCTAATTGTTGTGTGTTGTCTATAGCAAATTATAACTTCTTTAATTTAGAGAAGGAATTTTCTCTTCAACTATGACTTTGTCAACTCCAGTGAGGAATGGAACCTATAGTTGCCCTCCCTTTAGACCTCATATATTGTGTTTATAAAAAAGGTGCTTAGTAGAAATCCATCACTCTTTAGGGACTTCACCTTATTGATTATCCATTTCAATAGTTCATCCTAATTCCTAGGTACATTATGTTCTTAGAATAGTAGCAAAATGTCTCTCCATATAGCTTCTATATACCTATGCTGAATGTAGAGAAGAACTCAATTCTTAGGTAGGTTATGGCATAATAGGCAAATTAGATTGACTGTTCCAAGGCATTTGTCCTTTGTCATCAATTTGTTTTAGATATCCAACTTCTAGTTGAATGAGGCTTTGGGCATAAGAGTGCCTTTCTAGATTAGGTTAAACTAGTCCATAAACTTTGAGTGTCTCTTAAAAATTCCTAGTCAAGATTCACTAGTGAGCTCATTGAATTTTTCTTTCATTCATATCATTTCATCCTCTCTAGTGATGATAGGAAAGTAAGAAGGTATTGAATTTGTAAGAAGTGAGTTACCCCTAAAAGTAGGACATCAACTACCATTCTGAATCAAACATTCAACTCTAATATCCTCAAATAGTCTAACTTTTAGAGATTATAGTTTCTGCCTTTTGTATAAAAGACTCAAGGGTGATAAGTTATCAACTGAAAGTCATGTGCTTATACCATTCCCTGCAATAACCTTCATGTGAATATTACCTCTCAAAGCCTCAATATATGATTGAAGACCCAGGACTAGTCTCTACTAAGCTTCACCTACCAAAAGTTGGTACTTTTTAGATAAAATTATTTATCCATTTTGACCATAGAATTTCCTTATCTTTTAGGATTTTCCAGGCTTTCTTGTTAAGGAAAACATTTTGCATGTCCCTGATAGAGATAATTCCTAAATGTCCTTCTTTCTCAGGAATACATAAGTCTTTCTAACTAATTTTAGACCTTTAGAGTTGGTAGATTTTCCTGCCTTTAAACTTTTTTGGTTCATATTTCTATCTTTAGTGAGTTCTTTAGGCAAACATATATGAGTTCCTTAGCTGGTGCATAGGTTCCTCAACACAATCAAAATCAACTGGAGTCTTCCATCTGACAAGAGAAATCTTTTTTTTTAGCTAACTATCAATACTCTGTTTAAATTTTTTCTAATAATGGGAAACAATCCATATAGGTAGATTTCCTGGTAGTGAAAGGTATGCGTAGATACTTAAATGGACCTTTATAAACTATAAGCCAAGTAATAACCCTTAGTTTATCTAGGTTATGATCATAAGAGGAAACATTAAGCAAAATTTCTCCCTATCTATGCCAAGTCAAATAGTTCAGAGAATTTGTTAAGAATCTTTATCATTAACCAGTATCACAAAAAGTAATACATCACCTACAAAAGCAAGATGGTGTATTCCCATCTCCTTACATCTGTGGTGAAAATTAAATTTAGTATCTCTCTTTATATAGCATTCCATTATCTTGTTGAAGACTCAATTGTAAGGGTAAACAGATAGGGGGATATATTGGATCACCTTGTTTATTTCCTCTAGTAACCTTGAATTGTAAAAAGGAAGTCCTATTAAATAGTATGTAGCACATTGGTGTGGAGACACTAACGTTAATCCATTTTATGTAGTGCTCTTGATATCCAAATTCCTTATACAATCTCATATAAAACTCCATCTAATAAAGTCAAAGGCTTTAAAGAAATATGATTGTGGTTTTTTGATGTGTATAATTTCTAATTAATAATCTCGATAATTTGTAAATGTACAAGTCATTCACGTAGTACCTAAGGTGTCAATCCCATGAGGAGGGATAATCTAATCCTAAAATCTAAGGCCAAAACAATTTATAATAATAGAAAATGTAACAAAACTAAGGAAGGAATTTAATTCAATTAGGCAACTCAATTCCAAGAATTAATTACGAAAATATTAACAAGTAGCAGTTGCAACCCCTCTCAAGAATCAACTTAAAGGAACACTCAACTGAGAGAAAGGGGAATTTTTACCTATCCTTAACGCTAACCTAATTGATTATGAGTTATTGGATTATTAGTCCTAGACGATTCAAGGGTTGATTACTCTCAAGTTATAACCATTAACTCTAAATTGTAAACCCTAATTAGATTATAGAAAATTGTAATCTCTCAATTAACAATCTATCCAAAACTCTAATTAGATCTGAAGTTGTCCGATAAACTATCAGGAACCTATATGAAATCTCTCTTCACACAATTATCGATTTGATTAATTTCTCGTTCTTATTAAATCACCTAACTCTTGTTAGGCAAATTTAATTATTTTTCATCTGATCCACCCTCTTAGTCTATTATTGAATTATGCAATTACATAAATTAATCATAATAAGTCCAATAAACATAAAGAATCATATTTTATTAAATCAAAGATTAAAAAAAAACCCGAAGGTGAGTATAGAATATCTCAACATTCACAATCCTATCATCAAACTACTATTCCCAATTCTATACAATAATAAAAATGGAAAATAACAAGAAATACAATTCTAAATGGCGATGGGAGGTAACGACATCGAGAAACTCTAAATACAGGAAGTACGTCAATGTGGGCTTCTTCTCTACTTCTCTCTTCCTTCTTCTCTTTCTCAATCTATCAACAATTCTCTCTAGGATTTCTCTCCAAAATGGGTGATGCAAAAGATCCCATCATCTCCTTTTTCTTATTCTTTATACACATTTTGTGTTTTGGGTGGTCTTAGCATTTTTCCGAGGTCTGAAAGGTTCGAAAACTCCCTCGAAACTTGACTTTTCTGATTGTCTGCATATTTGCTTGATGCAGACTATGACTGTAGCCCTGCAAGCCATGATTGTGGGCCACATCTGAGCTATCTTTCATGATCATGGAAATCATGGGTCATATCTTAGGCTTCTATCACTATCATGGTATATCGGCCACAATTATGGGCTGACTGCAGTGCTTCCTGAAGTAAATCACACGTTAGTATAGACTTTATGTGCGAGAAACTCAATACACAAAAGGGGGGTTGAATGGTGTATCCCCTTTTTCTGAATACAAAAACTTGATAAGAACTTCGTTTTCTTGTTGAAAAGATATCACCAAAAAAAATTATTATGTATTTAAATGACAAATAACTTCTATATAGTAGTTTAACAACAAAGTAATTTGAAGTAAGGGATAGCAAGTTGACACTGTGATTTTTATACTGGTTCACCCCAAATCGTGGGCTACGTCCAGTCCTCAGAGTCCGTCTGAGTGTTCCACTATACTCCAAACAATTACAAGTATTCTTTTCTCTCTTCCAGAGCCTCTTTGGGTCTCTTACAAAGTATTCTTTCACCTATCTTAGCCTCTCCAGGCTATCTGCCTTCTCTTTCTCTCACTAGAAAAAGATATTGTGAGCTTTTGTTATAGTGAAATATCTCTCTTAGTATCGTACTACAAAATTCAGTTTTCTAATTTCTCAAAGTTATAAGATCTATAAAAATATTCCTTCTTGACAGCTTCGACTGAGACTTGTATTTATAGCTTCGTTCTCTAACTACTTCTTGATCTTTGATAACTGCTTCTTGATTCTTGATAACCGTCGTTTAGTTGAGTTCTGTAACTAACTTCAACTAAGTAACCGTCCAACGTGATACTGTATCATCTTGCGTCTATGCATTTGCGTCTATATTGACTTCCATCTATTTTGTGTCTATGTTTTTCCATCTATGTATTTGCGTCTATGTTGACTTGCATCTGTTTTGCGTCTATGTTGACTTTCGTCTGTTTTGCGTCTATGTTGACTTTCATCTGTTTTGCGTCTATGTTGACTTTCGTCTATTTTGCGTCTATGTTTTTCCGTCTATGTATTTTCATCTTTGTCTTTGCGTCTACTTTTCTGCGTCTACTTCTTTGTGTCTACTTTTTTTGCGTCTACTTCTTTGCGTCTATCTCTTTGCGTCTATGTTGTCTTGACTTCGTCTGTGTCCTGTACTTCGTTTTCACACTTAACACACCTGTCAAAACGTTCATTTGTTTCTAACATTATTATTATTTGATTGTCATCAAAATTGATCATCATAAAGTCCTCTTGACTTAACAATCTCTCCCTTTTGATGATAACAAATAATCATAATTTTAGCAAAATCAAAGTGAATATATTTTTAATCAATTGATAAGTGAAATAACAATTGAAGAAAAAAAATTAAATGAATAACAAAGACAACAAAATAATAGAACAAAGAATAACCAAAAATATATATATACAGACTATCATTTATTTTCTTCTTTCTTCATTTCTCTTTTCTTCTTCTTTTCTTTTCTCCCTCTTTTTCATCTTTCTCCCCCTATCTTGAGCTTTTCTCCCCCTATTTGTTATCAATCCAAAAAAAATTTACCTCAGATGCTTCATCATCTCATAAAACATTCGTTGCATATTAGTTCTGATCATCTTGAGATCGTCTTCTATTGATACTTTTAGATAAGCTACTTCCCAATGTAGATCACCAACTGATTTAGTCCGATTATCAACCTTGTCATGAATTTCTTTAATTTCCTTTTCTAAGGCTTTCTGACTCGACTTCTGAGAGGGTCTCACTTCTTCTATTTCAATAGTATTGGCTAGTTAAGTTTGACTTGATGGAGAGAAGTTTGTGAAAACATATGTTTCTGAGGGTAATGCATCTAACTCAATGATTTTCAAACTAGGAGGTTTGAAGAATTGGTTGCCTTAGGGAGATCGAGGTCATCAGGACTAGGTAGTCTTGGGATAGTTTTTCCAAGAAAGTGAAGGACTTTCTTAATTGAAGATATAGAACTTAAAGGTTTAAGGTGCATAATCAGGTGCACAAAGGTCTCTAAGTTGACAGAAATACCTCCAACCTCGATAGTTCTGTATTGTCCTCTTGTTATTCTTCCAACTACCTTAAAGGTTGCATCTGTGGTGAAACGTCCATAATTACTTCTTAATGCCTTTGAGATGTGATGTGAAACATAGACTCCTTTTGATTGTACTGCATAGCAAGCTTCATCTATATTTCTCACTACTTCATGTATCTGATCTTCTGATAGGTCACCTGCTTTTTCTTCAGGGTACATCTTTTGTTTTCCTTTATCCACATTGCGTACAATGTATGAAGCTCTAGGTTGTATGTCAGGTACAATTTTGATCACTGTTCTACTTATGATTGGGTAGATGGTGTATCGATCTTTGGTCATCTTTTGAGGATATTGTTCTGACTTCTCATACTTCAGAATCCTATATAGTCTTCTCTCTTCATGATTTAGAAGATGAATAGACCGATTATTGATCAAAATTGGCTCAACCTGTACCTTGACCAACTTTTTCATAGATTCTCTAATTATAATCGAGCTTTGTCTTCTCACAGGTACCTCTTCTTCTATCACCTTCATTTTCAAGTCCTCTTTTCTGATAGGACTGAGAGACACCGCTCTGTTTTCAACGTATGTTTCTTTTTGTGGGCTTCCAGTTGAAATATTTCCTTTCTAACTGGTTTTTAACTTTTTACTTTCATCTACCATTTTTAAAGGTGGTTGAGCTTGGGTTCTCTTCTTCTCGAACTCCAATTTTCTCTTAATTCCAGTCTCTTTTGTCATTTTTGTTTGTTCTTGTTGCAAGATTAAGACTAGGGACTTTGTAGCCTTATGTGTCTTTTCTATCTTCTTCTTTGGTCCATCACTAAGAGATAGTGCTTTTCCTCTCTTCTACTCATCTTTTCAGAGAGTTAATATCCTTAGTGATCATTTTGATTTTTTAATTTGCTAAAAGTCAAGTTTCTCTCCTTTCCTTTTCAATGACACTTGTTTATCAGATAGAACCTGGCTTTCTTCTGTTTGTAATCTGTTCTTCTCAGCTCTAGGTGCTAATTCTGATGGTTTCTTCTTTTCTTCTGCAATCATTCTTCCAGAAGTTTGAGATTTCTTCTTTCCTTTGGGAGTAACATTCTTACTCACGCTGTTCCTAATAGTGTGCTCCCCCTCAATCCTTGGTCTCGCCACAGAAGTTGTACTCATTCCCATTCTTCTTATGGTTGTCGAACTAATAACACTTTTAATGTTCATCTTCATTCTGTTTCCTCTACCAAGAAGGATTCCAGAATCTCTGAAGATTCTTGTTAACAACATGCCATATGGAAAGGCATAAGTATCCCTCTTTGTCTTCAACATATGTCTCAAAATCAGATATGGAAGGTTTATAGCCTTCTGATTGAGTAGGTAAAACAGGCATTGTTCGTCTATCGTTGTAACAACATTCTTCTAGCCTGTCCTTGGTAGAATGCAATGAAAAAGTATATTATGTAGAACCCTAACCTTCGGAATAAGGTTCGAAGCCTTCTTTTCCTCTGGGTCACTACATCTATAGAGTTATTGATTAACATATTCCTTCTCTAGACGGTTTCTAATCATCCATCTAGGGTTGTAAGACACCTCTGCCCCAACATTTGGACATCCACTAACCTTCTTGACTAGCTCCAGTGAAACAATGACTAACAGTCTATCTACCATTGATACAATAGTATCTTCTACAACATTTGCATTTGTACAAAACTCACATACTTCATTCAGATAAACTATTTCATGAACTTGAAAGAAGTTTCTCCATCCGGCTGCTTCTACTTCTGGTTCAACATCCATCTGATTCTTCTTTAGTGATTCAAAATCAACATGCTTTCCATGAATCATTGTTTGCCGCATTGTCTCTTTAGATAGTAGAAAACTTCTTCAAAGTACTGAGATTAGAATTTGAAGATGAAAGGGTAACCGTAAGGTCTCGAGATGAACAATTGTTTTTTGAGACTACTACAAAACGCGATTTCAGAGGATTTCAGGACTTGGTGAATTCTGAACCGTCTGAGAAGATTTTCTTTATATTTCCCTCCAAAATAGTTACCGTCTGTAACTTTGTGGTTACTGGCTCTTATAACTTTTTATCTTCCTTCAGTAAGAATCATCTAGGTCATAACGTGTCAGACAATTGCTCTTTTAATACTACCATATTCAAATTTTGTCTGATTTCTTTGAATCTCTCTTCACTTAAAGGCTTAGTAAAGATATCTGCCCATTGATGACTTGTTTCAACAATCTGAAGAGTGACAATTCCTCTCTGCACATAATCTCGTAGGAAGTGATGTCTAGCTTCTATGTGCTTCACCCTTGAGTGTTGTATTGGATTCTTCGATAAGTTGATAGCACTTGTGTTTACACAGAAGATTGGGATCTGTTCTTCTTTTATCGAATAATCTTCCAATTGATACTTAATCCATAAAGTCTGTGAACAACAACTTACAACAGACAAATATTGAGCTTCTGCCATAGATAGTGCTATTGAGCTTTGCCTCTTACTAGACCATGAGACTAGATTATGACCAAGAAAGTGACAGCTTCCACTTGTACTCTTCCTATCAATCCTATCTCCAACATAATCAGCATCACTGTGGCCAATTAACTTGAAATCTTTACCTTTCTCATACATTAAACAAAGATCAGTAGAACTTGATAGATATCTCAAAATTCTTTTAACAGCAATATAGTGAGATTCTCTAAGATCTGCTTAAAATCTAGCACACAAATAGACACTAAACAAAATATCAGGTCTACTTTGTAATATCCCATCACCGATGGGAAGGGTAAGATGGTAATTTGGAACGGGAGGATTATTTAAAATTGTTTGGCTATGTTCATG
>JAOSBN010038502.1:0-15601 GCA_027563595.1 Erythroxylum suave
TGCATACATGATTTATAATTGCTCATGAACTCTTTGATAAAATGAGAATTTTGAGAAATAAGTGTTTGGTGATTTTATATGCAAAATTATTATGGTTTTCAAAATGTACAATGGCAATGAGTTTTGAAAATGGTTTTTGCTTATTTCTTGATTATAAAATTGTTATCCACGAGCTTCAAACTCACCCCCATTCTCCTCTTCCCCCCTTTCAGGTGATGAGCAAGAGATCGAGTAAGTTAAGAGTCAAGGTATTACTCCAATTTGCATATTTTGTTTTGATTGTTTTGAAGTTAGATTATGTAAAACAATGCTTTAGTCACATTTTTAAGGGATTATAGTTTTTATAAACTTTGTATTTTGGATTATGATGTGAGGGGGCTCGAAATGCCGACTAAAGCATTATAAAACTCTTACTTTTGATATTAATGAAATATACATTAGTTTTGTATATGATTTTTATTATGTTTTTGCGAAGTATTCAATTTTAGAAATGAGATTAAGATTTTGAGAAACTGGTTAGGGATTGATTCTTATCCATTTTGTCTTGGGTTGAAATGATGAATGTGATTGAAAGAATTTAAGTTTGCATTTTAGTAAGATAGGTAGCTTTTGGTTTTGGATTTCTGCTTTAGAGGTTTTCATCATGGCGAATCCAAGAGTTCACCATGGCATAAATCACGCGGCGAGGGTTATGCTTTTCGCCGCGGTGAAATCGACCAGCATAAATTTGCCGATTTCACCACGGTGAAGATTCATTACACTGCGGTGATGCCTGGCATTGCTTCCGAAAGATTTTTCTTTCAAATTTCCAAATTCTAACCCCTCTTTCATGCTCAGGCTTCATGATCTCACAACTGATGTTGCACTCCAAAAACGGGGTCTAACATTTAACCCTTCGATTAAGTTAACGAATGTCCTTATTTGATTTTCATACATGGAATCCATTTTGGACTTCACAGCTTGAAACCATTTTTTAGCTTCTAATCTCTTCAGAGCTTCTTCATAGGTTGTAAGCTCATCATCCTCTATAAGCAATACGTCATTTTGTTCACCTACGAGAAATCCATATCTTTCTGGAACATTGCACATCCTACTTGACCTATGATTATTTTATGAGGTTCAATTGTTGTCTCATCTTTGTGGAAAATTTTTTTGGATTTAAGTAGTTGAGTTGTGATTATTTGAGCATCATAAACTTCATCATGTTCAACTTTGCTCCCACTGTCTCCTTTTAGAAGAAACTCTTTCTCTAAAAAGACAACATGCTTCGAGATAAAAACCTTTTGCTCTAAGGCATTATAGAATTGATATCTAATTGTTTTCTTAGGATATCATATAAATAGACATTTATCAGATTTCGCTTCAAGCTTATCTGATTTAACTCGCTTCATATAAGCTAGACATGCCCATACTTTCACATAAGAAAGTTAGGGCCATTTGTTAGTCCATATCTCATATGGAGTAACTATAACTGCCTTATAAAGGACTCTGTTTGTTATAAAAACAGCAGTCTCAAGTGTATAACCCTAAAAGGATTTCGGCAGATCTATTAAGTCCATCATTGACCTCACCTTGTGATTAAACCATTGGTATGATAAGCTCTTAGAGGCTAAATCAAAGTATTCTAAGAATTGCACTATAGGGTGCAACCTCGGGTTGTTCACTTATCTAGAACCTAAACAATTGAATCTAAACTAACCTATATGTCATGCTTTGCAAACTAATTTGGAGAAAAGGGGTTTTTGATTTTTGAGCCGATTAGTAGAACTAATTTAAATGTAAAAAACATGTTTTTGATTTTAGGGATATATAAAACTGAAGGATGAAAAACATAAAAGACTATATAATGATAAAGTCCCTTTCAAAGTAAGTTTTTTCCATCATTGTTCGAAATTGATTAAAAAGAGAGTAGAAACCACTAAGATTCAAAAAATGTGAACCTTGAAAGACTTTTCAAGTCCAAGATATTAACCAATGATACTCCATTTTTTTAAAATCCTGTTAAGTGCTCTTAGTGTGTTTAGTAGGATTAGCCAATGCAATCAGTCAAATGAAATCTAAAATCATCTTAACATCAAACACAACCATGCAAGACAACAAACAATCAAAAAGAATTCACAGAGACACATATGAAACTTTATACATTTAATCTCAAATTTCTACATAAACCAATCCATCCAACACATAATAAATATCCAACACTTGATTATAACTGTAATCAAATAGCTCATCTATAAATCATAAATCCTAGACCTAGGATATATAAACTCATAGCTAAACTATGGATTAAACTACTACCCTTTTTTAGCCTGTTGAAGTCCAGCCATTGTTACACCTTCAAGAGGAAAGAAACACCTAGCCACTCATAGAACCCAGAAACTTCACAACTTGGAATGCATCTGAATCATCCATGGTGGAGGTTTAACAGTGGAAGAAAACTATGGAGGAGGTAAGAGTGTTCTGTAGAGAAAATGATGAAGGAGAGTGTGTAGAATGTATTATACCACCTCCTACCTCCTACTTATCCTGAAATAGGGTTTTTTAATGATATTCGGGTTGGGTTATAAGCATGAGTAAGTGGAGTTTCCAAAAATGATTCGAGTTTCAAGTTGCTGTTTCAAAGTTTTCACTGCAGCGAACTGAGGAGTTCCCCGCGGCCAAATTTTCCCGAAAGGTCTGAACTATTGATTTGAAGGCTTTGCTAAGAAGTAGAGCCAAGAGTGAAGACGAAGAAATTGTTGAGCCATAAAATCAAGGAAGAAGACCCTTCAGGACAAGTTGGCCATGACTAACTTCTCACTTTGCTGCAGTAGAACATGTGAATCAATAGCCCAAAACCTTTCGGGAAAATTTGGCTACGGTGAACGCAATACTTTGTCGTGGTGAACTTAATACTTTGCCATTACAAAAGCTTCAAATAAATAGCTCAGAACTTTTGGGAGAATTTGGTGGCAAACCTTTAAATAAATTGCTCAGATCTTTCAGGAAAATTTGGCGGCAAAGTAAGAAGTTTGCCGCGGGCAAATTTTCTTGAAAGTTTTTCGGCTATTGATTCACATGTTTTGCCATGGCAAGGTGAGAAGTTCATTGTGGCCAACTTGTCCCGAATGGTCTTCTTCCTTGATTTTATGGCTCAGCAATTTCTTGGTCTTCACTCTTAGCTCTACTTCTTGGGTGTCCTGCGATGAAAAACAATAGTTTGCAATATCAATTGTTCTACAAATCAAGTGAGAGCAATTACTAATTAATTATGAATATTTTACCGTTAAACTATTTTAATTAAAAATAAGCACTCTTGAAATAAATTAAGCACAGTATCCAATAAAAAGAGCCCAAAAGTACAACAAAAACTATAAAAATACCACCGAATAATATAAGAAACTTCAATTAAATTCCCCCACACTTAGGCCTTTGTACTCCTAGACAAATCTCATCAAAGTCAAAGGAATACCAGTGCAAAAGGAAATACTGACCATACTTAAAAATGAGAGTAGAAAATTAATAAAACCATTTTCTCATTAACCAACTAAAGCAGGTTGAAAAAACGTCAAGAAGATCGATACCATAAGTATTTAAGCCGAGAGATTGAGAGAAAGAGACTTATATCAGGGAAAACTTTTAGCTCTCAACTCACTTATCTTAGGGTAATTTTCGCTCTAAAATCTGCTTAATTTATTCTCTACCATAAGCTTGTGATAGTTCTACCTCTCCACCACAAGAACTATAATTTTCTAAATAAGGACTTTCAGTGTTGTAATGATGAATGAAGGTAAAGTGAGATGGATGAAATAAAAGAAACAAAATGAGTGACATGCATCACAATTATATATCATGAACTGAGTGTCAGCTATTCCAAAGAAAAGATTTAAAATTCTAAGATAACAATTTTTTTTCATACTATACTGCAAAACAATTGCAAAGGACAAATATCATAATCAGACTCAAACCAAGTTCCTCAAATGTTAAAATGAACTACTTAGAAACTTAAAACCAGTGTAATTGAAGTACCAAAGTTCTCACTGTTTATTCTTTTCTAAACTATGGTAGTAACACACCATCACACTGGTCTAGTAAGAGACACTGCTTTTGCTTTTGCTTGCCTTTTTTATTTTTTATTTTTCCTTCTTCAACACATGAAGTCTAATCTCAAACACTCAAGCTAAGAAAATTATAAATAAAATATTTACATCATTTTATAAAAGTGTGCGTGCACTCGAAAAGATGGCTTAAGGGGGCTAGCAACAGTAAAGTGTATAGGGTTTGAGTTTGGGTAAGAAAGGTTTTGCAATGAATGCCTTTGTCATTTTCGCAAAATTTAGTTCATCAAGCCTTGATTAAGAATTAAAACAAGTTCTAGAGAGATGTAAAATTAAGCAGATACACACAAATGAAAGAATTCAAGCCCAAATATCCTTCTAACAAGGTTAGTGTCTCAATTAAGTAATCTCTAGGTTTAAAAACGCACACTACACCTTCTTAACGTACCCTCACTTGCTTCTTATTGAAAACATAAAAAATGGAATTAGTCAAAATTCAACTAACATTTAAAAGCATGGATAGTTTTCCAAAAGCATATGTAAAACTTTGAATTTTTCAAAACTTTTCAATCATAGAAGTATTAAGAACTTGGTGTGAGAGCATTGTTTAAGTGGTGGCCGCAGCAAAGTTTGTCTGAGAAAATTTTCGCCACAGCGAAAAAAGTTTACGTGTTGGACGTAGCAAAATGATGAGTTGGAAAATTTTCACCCCAGTGAAAGCTGGTAGAAACTTGGAGAAAATAGAAAAAATGCATGCAATTACAAATTCACCTCAAGGATCACTTTCAAAACTTAAAAGATAACACACAAATGACAATTATGTGGCCTAAATGTTGCATGAATAAACTATTTGGCTTTCTCCCCCACATTTAGTAACAATATTGTCCACAAGATTGAAAGAATTAAAGCACAATCATCTAGAGCAGATGATAAATAGTAAATAAATGGATTTACAAAATCTTAATAGCCAATGAGATAGATACAACATTCAACAAAAGGCATATCAACCAAGAAAAAGATATCAGAAAAATTAACTAGTATCTAGTGAAACTCAAGACTAAAAACATAAAAAACGCAAAGATAAAATAACTAAACTAAATACAAATGACCCAAGATTGATCTCCAGGGGAATCACCTGCGGACCTAGACTGTCCAGATCCAGATGGACCTGCTGTAGACGTGCCCTCCCCAAATGTGTCAGCGTTGCGTAATGGATCATGCTCATCAGAGAGTAGTTGGAATTGTAGGCGTTCAGCAAGCAAAGCTTCTATGTAGTGACAATAATGCATGTCCCGATCATATATGGCCTCCCGAGGCATCTAGTGTTGGATCTCACCTAAGAGAGTGCGACAAAGTTGGTCAAGATCAGCAAAAAGTCCATCAAGCCTAGTAGCAAGGGTTGCTAATGTGACAGGTGCAAGGACTTCCGAAGCTAGCTGGTTTTGTTCAGTAGGTGCATCAGGTGCAGAGGTTGTACCAATATCAGATACAAGGATGGGATGAGGTGGTGGTGCAAGGGTAGGGTGTTTTAGACGGTCATACCTAAAGAGTGGTGCCGAGTCAAAATAACTATCATTATCAAATTTAATTACATTATGTGCTCGGAAGATCTCGGAAACAAAGTGAGGGAAGGCTATGGTGTTTGCTAGTTTGGGTGTTTGGACGGAGTCATGGAGGGCGGTGGCAATAGAGTCAGCTATATTTACCAGATGACTAGTCATTAGGAGGTAAATATATAGGGCTTGGCGTTTAGTGACATAGGCGAGGTGAGTGGTGGCAGCAATGTTGTTATCAACCAGGTGCAACCAAGGTCAAGCTTCTGGTCGTAATTCAGAGCATTTAAGGTATAGCTCGATATATCATGGGCGATGCCAGTCAACACCCTCGTGACAGAGGGTGCGACCAACATCGGCCAGAGGATAATTATGGATTAGCTTATCAAAGAGACAGTGGCAACAGAGAGGAAGATGAAAATGGTGGCGGATGTTGGAGGTGATGAATGCATGGGGCTCCCTATTGCCACGAAAGTCAATGGCTAAGCAGTTATGGATCCGAGCATATGTATACAAATATTGAATGAATTTGTCATTGGTTAGGGTATACTCCTTAACTAAGCCAGTTAGTTAGGATGCATGGAGTTGATGAGCAATGTTGGGGGCGAGGGTTAGAGGAAAGAGTGGTTCCTTGATAAGGGGTCGAGCGTCAACTTTTTCGTATAATTCCTCAAACGTAAACTCATTGTCTGATGAGTTAGGTTCACTTGAGGGGCAGGGCTTTTGGTTCGAGTCATTTCCTACAGATGAATAAACTAAATTAAAGAAAAAAATAATTTAACCATCACTTTGGCGTACTCCACTTCGTCGTGACGAAATATGCCAGGGAGGACCATATATTGAATTGGTATACCCTAACTAACAAAACCATATAAGATAAAAAATAATGGATGAAGAATAGAAATGAGACACTTACAAAGACGATGAGGAAGCTGCACAAAGAGAATCGAGACTGACGATAAGAAAACAACAAATGTGCTGTGGAATGGCGGAAAGGATTTTACCGCGGCGGAAAGGATTTTACCGCGGCGGAAAGGATTTTACCGTGGCATGCTAGGTTAGGAAGAAAATGAAAAACAAACGAGTGGCAATTTAAGAAAATGGTAAGGTGAAAAGAAGAAAAGAATGGGAATAGGAAGTAAATGGTCGAGGGCATATGGGGGTAAAATGGTAATATAATAAATCAAAACTGAAGAAATGAGAGGGTAGCCTACATAAATTCTATATTTGCTGCAGTAAAAGTTTGATTTCACCACGACAAAAACATCCCGAAAGGGAAAACAGAAGATATAGGAATAAGTCACCCCTGTGACATGAAATGTATGCTGTAGCAAAAATAACCCGAGAGAAAATGAAACAAAATAGGAGTACGTCACTGTGATGATGTGGAATACACGCCGCAGCGAAAATTTCCAGAAAGTAAAAGAAAAAGAGAGACTTTTGCCATGGCAAAACCGTAAGTTAGCTGTGGGAAAAGCAACCCAAACTCAAAGAGGAACAAACAGAAATTTTTTACAAAAAATTGAAATATATGATAAAGTACACAAAACATAGCCCAGATACTTAGAAAAACTTTGCAAGGTATATAATAAGTTTAAGAATGAAAATGTCACACCATCAGTAATATGCAACTTCTCCCAACTTAAAGATATATCAATGTTCCAGAGTGATCAATCACAGCCAAATAAAGACAATAGACAGAACTAAAAGGGGTGTTATTGAATTGAAAATTACTATTAAACTAAAAACTAAGCTACTTTTCCTAGTGTGTTAGTTTGTCCCCACACTTACTCAGCAAACTAATGCACCAAACATGTCATGAACAGTCATAAGGCAAAAGTAAGTAAACTAGTGAAGGAAAGAAACAACCTGAGATTTATGGAGGTTTCTGGTTCTCATGGTAAAGCTTCAAGAGATGTCCATTCATCTTAAGTTTAGCTCTGGTCTCTTCATGTAGAAGCTCCACCTTGTCAAAGTCATGCACTTTTGTGACTGTGACTGTGTATGGCCTATCCCAATGACTATTAAATTTTCCTTGCTTGAAAGTGAAACGAGCCTTAAACAATAATACTTTATCTCCCTCTTTGAAGTCCTTCCTCAAAATGCCTTTACCGTGCATAAACTTGGTCTTTTCCTTATAGATTCTAGAGTTCTCATATGCTGCTAGCCTCAACTCTTCCAATTCTTGCAATTGCAACTTTCTCTCCATCCCAGCAAATCCTAAGTCCATGTTGCACTGCTTGACTTCCCAATAAGCTTTATGTTCCAACTCCATTGGCAAATGGTAAGCCTTTCCATAAATGACGTGGTATGGAGACATCCCTATTGGTTACTTGTAGGCGATCTGATAAGCCCATATTGCTTCTTCTAAGTGTAAACTCCAATCTTTCTTAGATGGTTTTACAATCTTCTCTAAGAGATGCTTTACCTCCTGACTAGATATCTCAGCCTGACCATTAGTTTAGGGTTAATATGCAGTGGAGACATTATGAGTAACTCCAAATTTCGAAAACAGATTGTCAACTACCCTATTACAAAAATGTGCACCCCTATAACTCACCATAGCCCTTTGAATCCCAAACCTACAGAAATTTATACACTATTTGGGCATCATCTTTCCTAGTAGGCACAACCTTTATCCAGTTTGATACATAATCTACAACTAGAAGGATAGATACAAAACCAAAAGTCAGAGGGAAAGGACCCATGAAGTCAATTCCCCAAACATCAAAGATTTCGCAAAACAGTAATGGTTACTAAGGCATTTTATGTCTTTTACCTAACCCCCCAAAACATTGACACTTGTCAAAAGACTGAAAAAATGTAAATGAATCTTTAAAAAGGGTTTTCTAGTGAAAACCAGAGTCTAGAATTTTTCTAGATGTTCTCCTTGCACTAAAATACCCGCCATAAACTATAGAATGGCAAGCTGAAATAATGGCATCACATTCTTCATTAGGTACACATCTCCTTATAACTTGATCACTACACATTCATTATAGATGAGGAACATCCAAAATGTGATGCCTTACTTCACTCCTGAGCTTTTGTGCCTGTGAATTAGACATAAAATGTGGGGTAAGTCCAGTTATAAGGTAGTTAATGATATGTGCATACCAAGGTTCTTTTAAAAATAAAGCACATAAAACTTCATCAGGAGAAGAATCATAAGTAAGATCGAAAGAGTCTACTCCCTTTGTATATATCCTCTAGTAGCCTATTCAAGTGATCAGCTACATGATTTGCTGCTCCTGGCCAGTCCTTATCTCATTATCGAATTCTTAAAAAGGTAATGCCCATCTTATCAATCTTGGCTAAGATTGTGGTTTCTTGAGAAGGTGTCAGACAGCTGCATAATCAGTGAACATAGTGACATGAGAATTTAATAAACAAAGCCTAAACTTTTCTAAAGAAAAAACTACTACAAACAACTCTTTCTCTGTTGTTGTGTAGTTGATTTGAGCTGCTCCCAGTGTTTTTGAGGCATAGGCAATTGCTCTTGATATTTTATCCTCCCTTTGGCTCAACATAGCTCCTACAGCACAATTAGAAGCATCACATGAAAGCTCAAAAGGTAAGTTCCAATCAGGGGCAACCAGGATAGGAGGAGAAATAAGTTATGACTTTAACTTATCAAAAGCATTCCTACATGAATGATCAAAGTTAAAATTTATATCTTTTTGTAAAAGCCTTGAAAGAGGTAATGCAATCTTGCTAAAATCTTTTATAAAATGCCTATAGAATCCGACATGACCCAAAAATGATCTTATATCTTTAACATAAACAAGATAAGGCAACGAAGATATTACCTCAATCTTAGCTTTATCAACTTCAATTCCCTTGCTAGAAATCAAATGACCTAGCACTATACCCTCATTAACCATGAAGTGACATTTTTCAAAGTTCAAAATCAAAATTTTTTCAATGCATCGTTTCAAAAGTTTTTCAAGATTAGGAAGGCAATTATCAAAAGAACCACCATACATAGTGAAATCATCCACAAAGACTCCCATGCATTCTTCTAAAAATTAATAGAAAATAGCTATCATACAATGGTGGAAAGTCCACGGGGTGTTGCATAATCCAAAAGGCATCCTACGATAAGTGAAGGTACCAAAAGGAAATGTAAAAGTGGTTTTATCTTAGTCCTCTGGGGAAATAGTTCTTGAGAGTACCCAGAGAAACCATCCAGAAAATAGTAGTGGGATTTTCCTACAATTCACTCTAGCATCTAGTTAGTAAAGGGAAGGGGGAAATGATCTTTTCGTGTGGCATCATTTAATGTCCTATAGTTTATGCACACACACCAGGAATTTTGCACTCTTATAGGAATAAGCTCATCCCTATCATTTTTAACCACAGTGACCCCACTCTTTCTAGACATTACATGGATTAGACTAACCTACTCACTATTAGATATAGGATAAATGATCCTAGCACTCAAAAGTTTGGTTATTTCTTTCTGAACCACATCTAAGATAAGTGGGTTTAATCTCCTTTGGGGTTGTCTAACTAACCTTGGAACCCTGGCTCTGTAGAATCCTATGTGTGCAAGTAGCGGGACTAATCCCAGGTATGTCTGCTAAATTCCACCCTATAACCCTATTAAGCTCTCTCAAAACATTAAGGAGTCTATCTTCCTTACCACTAGACAGGGAATTGGAAATTATAACAGGTAATCACTTGTTTGTCTCAAGGAAAGCATATTTTAAAGTAGGGGGGAGGGGTTTCAATTCAATTGCAGGTGGATGCACATCAGAAGGTATTAATTCATGAAGTTCAAGAGAGAATAGTTTTCTTCCTTGATTTTCAACCAATGCTGAGCGAGGTTCCATGCGGTTACCATTACCCTAAGATTCTTGTTGTAATGAAATCACTTCATCAATTTTCACGTCGAAGTGACCCTCCATGATGCCAAAATCACTTGAAACATTCAATGAAAGCCATTCCCAAAGGAGGTCATCACTGACAGTAGAATCAAGTGAACATAATTTAGAATCAAAGGGACCCTGTTGCGATTCTAATTCAGAGCAAGCGTCATCAACAACAATATCAATCATGTTAACAACCAAAAGTGAGTAATCTTCATATGGATGTTTCATTGTTTCATATATGTTAAAACAAACTTTTTGATCACCTACTTTCATTGTGATAGTGCCTTCTTTCATACTAATCATGGCATTAGCAGTCCTTAAGAAAAGTCTACCAAGAATCATTGTGGTGTCATGTTCAAGTTTAGAAGACATGTCAAGCATATAAAAATAAGAAGGAAAAACTAAACCTTTAACCTAGACCAAAATATCCTCTATAATGCCCTCAGGACATCTAATAGACCTATCAGCCAATTGGAGTACTACCGTGGTAGACTTAAGAGTTTTGACTCCCAATGAAGTGTAGACTGACTTAGGCATTACATTAATAGCTACACCTAGATCTAACAAAGTTCCCCCTATAGTTACTACCTAAGGTACAATGGATGGTAAAAGATCTAGGATCTTGGCATTTCATAGGAATTTGAGGTTTAAAAAGAGCAGACACATTTAAGCTTACTTGGACTCTCTCATTTGGCCTAAACTTCCTTTTATCTGTACACAAGTCTTTAAGGTATTTGGCATAAGTAGGAACCCATTTCATAAGATCAAGCAAAGGAATATTGACTTCCACTCTACTAAACAAATCAATAATATCCTTTTCATCCTTAGTGTCATCCATTTTTTTGCTCATCAAATAAGAATTAGGAAAAGGAAGGTCTTTGAGATTTACCTCCTTACCATTGGCTTTGTTGGCTCTATGCTTGTTTGGCTCATCTTACTCCCTTGCTGTGGCTTGTTCACTGTTGCTCTTAAGATTTATTCCTTTTCTATTCAATGTTGTGGACTTCTTTTCAACCAATAATGCTCACTATTGCTCTCAAGATTTATTCCTTTTCTATTCAAAGTTGTGGACTTCTTTTCAGCCAATAATGCTCATTGTTGCTCTCAAGATTTATTCCTTTTCTATTCAAAGTTGTGGATTTCTTTTCAGTAAATAATGCTTTCTCTTTAGTGCTTTCAGAATTCTTCGTCTTTTTTGGTGTGGAAGACAACTCATCATATTTAATCTCTTCCCCAACTAGTTCCTCATTAGATTCTCAAAATTTCACTTGCTTTCCACTTCTAAGAGTGATGGAATTCATACCCTTCGGATTTATAACAGTGTTTGATGGAATAGTGCCATTGCTCTTAGCTTGTTGCTCACTCATGTTATTGGATAATTGAGTGAG
This sequence comes from Erythroxylum suave, assembly GCA_027563595.1. Lineage (NCBI taxonomy): Eukaryota > Viridiplantae > Streptophyta > Magnoliopsida > Malpighiales > Erythroxylaceae > Erythroxylum > Erythroxylum suave. The sequence continues at coordinate 11,853 of JAOSBN010038502.1, forward strand.
ATAAGAGTTAATATTTTCAGTTTTGTTCTCCCATTCCTTCATTCTTTTCTCTAAAGCATTGAATCTAGTAGCATTCTTAGATGAGTCTTGTTGAATCAAAGAGGTTAAAGAATTGAACTGGTTGGCATTAGAAGTCCTCTCGCCTTTCATCAATGCCATCATATTATGTAAGAGTTCATTGTTGTCTTCCTTTTGTGGAATAATCAAAGCTTTCTATTGGTTAGGGAACTGGTTAGTAGATGGACTAGCCCCTCCACCTCTTTGGAATTTGTTTGAAGGTCCACTCTCGGCATTTCTCCAATAAAATCGAGGGTTTGCTTTTCATCCTTGTTATATGTATTAGAGTAAGGATCCCACTTCTGATTTGGCCTACCTTGATAAATAATAGATACCTCTTCATATCGATTAGGGCAGACACTACCAATATGCATCATAGACCCAGAAGTTTCACAACTTAGTGCAGTGATATCCATAGGGGTTTGTGGATAATGCACACTTATATTTTTCAACTCCGTAGTAATGAGGGCTGGCTGAGTAGTCATTTTATTTTGCAAAGAGTCTATCTTAGACTCAAGACTTTCCATTTTTCTAGAGTTTACTTTTGAAGCTCCTAACTCATGTATGCCTTTATTATCTCTTGCACTATGCTATTAGTGATTCAAAGCCATCTTCTTAATCATATCCCAAGCCTCTTCAGTGGTGAGGTCTATTAGTGAAACTCCAAAAGCTGCGTTTAACATACCCTTGTTTTGATCGTTCAGCCCATCATAAAAATATTGCACCAATAGCTCATCTGGTATTTAATGGTAAGGGCATCATGACAATAGAACTTGAAAATGGTTCTAATAATCGTAGAGAGGCCCATCAAAGTCTTATTGAGCTGAGTAGATTTCCTTTCTTATTGATGAAGTTTTGGAAGTAGGAAAGTACTTCTCCATGAATGCCTTCCTTAAATTTCCCCAGCTATGATAGGCATTTGCCACATGTCTCCGAAGACTCATGTATCACTCCCTTGCTTTACCCTCCAATGATAAATGAAAAACTTCCCACAACACTTGATCTAAAGAATCGCCCACCGATTTCATGCCCTGGTAAATCATAAACAGCTATTGTAGGTGAATGTAAGGATCTTCTCCTTTTAAACCATGAAATTTAGGAAGGGAATTAATAAGCAATCCTTTTATCTTAAAATTCACATCAAAAATAGGGCAAGCAGTAGTAAAAGGATCATAATTCACATCAGTGGTTGTAGCTTCCCTAATGGTCCTCCTTTTAAGGTTGCCATTATTCTCACCAATTCTCTCCTAACCTTCATTACCTCCATTATCGTCGTTTCTAGGTTGGTTGACAACAAAGTTTTGGTATTGCAGATTAATTGGGTTTTTAGCCATTCTCTCTCTTTTTAATGATTCACTCTCACTGCTTGACAGGCTAGACTTTACTACCTTGCTTGTCCCTTCTACTCTCTTTTCCTTACTAACTTTTCTCAAGCTTTTCTCAATTTTAGGGTCTAAGGGTAGGAGTGTGGTTTTGCGAGGCATGCAAAGGAATAATTTAGAAGAAATTAAAAATGAGCAAAATTGGCTTGGAAATTCACAAAGTGAAGTAAAAAGATGAGATCTGATCGATGCAAGTGTGTGTGGTGTGAAAGTATAAATGCACAAGTAAAGAAAGCTTTAGAGCTATGCATAAAGGTTGGCCATGGCGAAGTCGGTAGTTCGTCAAAGTGTAAATTTCCTAAAAGGAATCCTTATAATATCCTACAAGTTGGCCACGACGAACTTACACCGAATGCAGCAAATAGAAATCTGAACTTTGTAGAGGTAAAATGAAAACCTATACTATTATACCGAATGTGGCAAACTATTTGTTTGTATTTGCAAAAATTCAGATGCTAAACAAAATGAAAACCTATACTATTAACAGGTGTGTAACTAAACTATCTAGAATACAACTGAAAGACTCTTAACTATCCTTAGCAGCAATTATGATAGAAGTTAACTTAGAAAACCAATTGCTTGGTTCCCCGGCAACGTCATCATTTGATTAAACCTTTGGTACGATAAGCTCTTGGACGCTAAATCAAAGTATTTCAAGAATTACACTATAGGGTGCAACCTCAGGTCATTCACTTAACCGAAACCTAAATAATTGAATCTAAATTAACCTATATGTCATGCTATACAAACTAATTCGAAGAAAAGGGGGATTTTTGAGTTAATTGGTAAAACTAATTTTAATGTAAAAATGAATATTTTCAGATTTTAAGGATATATAATACTGAAGGATGAAAAACACAAAAGACTATACAATGATCAAGTCCCTTTGAAAGTGAGTTTTCACCATCATTGTTCGAAATTGATTAAAGAGAGAGTAGAAACCACTAAGCTTAAAAAATCTAAACCTTGAAAGACTTTTCAAGTCCAAGATCTTAATTAATGAGACTCCATTTTTTTTTAAAAATCCCATTAAGTGCTCTTAGTGTGTATAGTAGGATTGGCCAATGCAATCGGTCAAATGAAATCTAAAATCATCTCAACATCAAACACGACCATGCAAGATAATAGAGAGTAAAAAAGATTTCAAATAGACGTTATGAAACTTCATACATTTAATCTCAAAGTTCTAAATAATCCAATCCATCCAACACATAATGAATATCCAACACTTGATTAAAACTATAATCAAATAGCTCATCTACAAATTATAAATCCTAGACCTAGGATATATAACCTCGTAGCTGAACTATGGATTAAACTACTCCCCTTTTTCAGCCTATTGAACTCCAACCATTGCTGAACCTTTAAGAGGAAAGAAATGCCTAGCCATTCATAGAACCCAAAAACTTCACAATTTGGAATGCTTCTGAATCACCCATGGTAGAGGTTTAACAGTGGAAGAAAACTATAGAGGACGTAAAAGTGTTCTGCAAAGAAAATGATGAAGGACAGTGGGTAGAATGTGTTTTGTTGCCTCCTACCTCCTACCTATCTCAAAAGAAGGCTTTTTAATGATACTTGGGTCAAGTCATAAGCATAGGTAAGTGGAGTTTCCAAAAATGATTCGGGTTTCAGGTTGCTGTTTCGAAGTTTCCACCGCAGTCAAGTGAGGAATTCGCCGCGGCCAAATTTTCTAAAAGGTCTGAGCTATTGATTTGAAGGTTTCATTATGGAAAAGTATTGAGTTCACCATGGCCAAATTTTCCCGAAAGGTTTTGGGCTGTTGATTCACATGTTTCGTCACGACAAAGTGAGAAGTTTACCGCAACTAACTTGTCCCGAAGTGTCATCTTCCTTGATTTTATGGCTCAGTTGTAACACCCCACTCTTGCAAGACCCGAACCCGACATCGACGGTGATATCTGAGTCCGTACCTCACAAAGGTGGTGTGCTAAAACACTAAAATAATCAAAAGTCGGTATGAGTAAATTTTTTTTTCAAATTGCAAATTTGGGCCTATTTTTATTCAGAAACATTTTCACTTACAAGGAAAAATGTCAATTAGCCCAATCAAAAAATAAAACATATTACACTTTGATCAAGCTCTTTTACAAAACCCAAATACACAAAATACAATATTTTGTAGAAAATACAATTCAGTGCGAAAACAAAGAGACACAATGCAAACGCAAACTGATCCCGACCTCTTCTTTCACTCACATGCTATAGATACACTCCCGCTGCCTAACGGGGTATTCTTCTAAGTCTTGAAAAATAATTGCAAATTTTGGGTGAGTTTTGCGAACTCAA
>JAOSBN010038531.1:0-15599 GCA_027563595.1 Erythroxylum suave
GATCTTCCTTTTAACTTTCTATCGCCATAAGGATTGAAATTTTTGGATGACTGATGTGAGAGTTAGAACCTTTATAAAACGACTATGTTTGAGTACAATATGCATAATTTGGTGTATAAGTTAGAATGAATGGTTACCTTCTTTTAATCGATTAAATTGTAACGATACATGAAGAATTAGACAAAGTTGTCTTCATGAAAGTTGTAGGGTTTGGTCTGAGCTTTCTATTGATATATAGGTTGTGATTTTTGGGTTTCTGAATTGGGAATTATGTTGATTAGAAGTAAGGGGGTTAAAACTGGGAAGTCACGATCATTACCAGGTATGATTGCGACAGTCGAGATCGCAAGACGGTGCGATCGCGATGCGATCGCGACAGTACATATTTTTGTCTTTCGTGATCGCGATCAGTCGTGATCGCAATACGGCAAGAAAATCGCGGTAGCGACAGAGCGCGACTGCGACGACTCCAAACCTGTAATTTCGTGATCTGTCCAGAAGACACGCCACACTACCTCTTTCTTTTTTTATTTAATTTTTTTATTAAATCCTTTATTATTTGTTTATTGTTGATATGGAAAATTTTGAATTAAATTGTTGAGCATTATTTTTACATTTCCTATGAAATTAATTTAGTTAATATATTTATTACCTAATTCTTTTATTTGGAAAAATTTTCCATTAATTGTTTTATTAATTATTAATTGCAGTTATTAAATCATTTCGTTTTTGAATGATTAAATTTCATTTCCGAAATTATTTTATGATCCCACCACAAATCTTTCGTGACTAGAATTTTTAACTTAAATTCAAATATTACTCATTTATTATTATTGCAATAAATTTCCAATTGGTGACACAAAGTTGCCATAAATTACGTACGAGAACCAGGGCCAACAATCAGGCTACCTACAAGTGACGCATAAGGAACGACTTTCATTTTATCTCTCTCTTTATCATTTTATGGACATTAAGCATTTAAGAATGTGTCCCCTTCTTTAGCGCCTTTCCAGGAGAACAAGAATGCATATTGAATCTTTTCAAGATCCGATCAATGTAAGTTTTTTGAGACAATCGAAGAATCCCATTAGCTCTGTCTCGGAGAATCTGAATTCCAAGTAAATAAAAGGCCTCACCAAGATTCTTCATATCAAAATGGTTAAATAATAGTTATTTTGTCTCAAATAATAAATAAGTATCATTAGAAGCAAGTAGAATGTCATCAACATACAATACCAGAAAATGAAATTGCTCCTACTAAACTTCATATATATATATATATTAATCAACTACATTCTCCTTGAAGCCGTTTGCAGTGACAACTATATCAAACTTGAGATACCAATGCCTTAATGCTTGTTTTAACCCATAGATAGACTTCTTGAGCTTGCAAAGCATATGTTCTTTACTAGTCATCTTAAAACCAACTGGTTGAGTTATATAAACATCTTCATACAAATCTCCATTCAAGAAGGTGGTCCTCACATCTATTATATTGAGTTTCAAATCAAAATGAGCAACTATAGCCATGATAATTTGCAGTGAATCTTCGGTAAAAACTAGTGAGAAAGTTTGTTTGAAATTAATCTCTTCTCTCTGGCTATAACCTTTAGCCACAAATCTAACCTTATACCTTTCTACTTGTCCACTTGAGTCATGTTTGATTTTGTAAACCCACTTGTACCTAATAGGTTTGCAACCTTTAGATAGTTCAACCAACTCCCAAACTTCATTTTGTAACGTGGAACTCAACTTATCTTCCATTGCATTCTTCCACAACGCAGATTGAGGACTATTCATGACTTCTTGATAACTGACTGGTTCAGTATTATCTCCCACATCAAACTCATATTCCTGCAAATAGACAATATAGTCATCAGGAATGGCAGGTACGAGTGTTCTTTATGATCTCCTCACAACAACTTCATCATCCCTAGTATCAATGACTTTATTATGTGCTTAATTATGAGGTTTATCATGAGATTCTACTAGAATTTGTTTAATCATAAGGTCATCAATACAAGCGGAAGTGACCGGTACAGGGATTAGAATACATTCTTCCCTGAATACAATTTCTTTTGACCCCTTGAACCAAATTCATCTTCAAAATAGATAGCTCTATCTAATTCTATGATTTTGGTCGTGAGAGATGGCCAATAGAATCTAAAACTCCTTCATACAATGGTGTAGCCCGTAAAGTAGCCATTAATAGTTTTCTGATCAAGCTTATTAGATTGTGGATTATAGGGCTTTACTTCCGCTTTGCATCCCCAAACATGAAAATGACTCAAGCTTGGTTTCTTACTTAACTATAACTTATATAGAGTCTTTGGGATTGACTTGCTAGGTACTTGATTCAAGATATAAGCGATTGCCTTCAATGCCTCACCCCACAAAAATTCTAGCAAACTAGAATGAATCAACATATACTGTAACATATCAAGAAATGTGTGGTTTCTTCTTTCAGTGATTCCATTCTATTAAGATGTTCCTGGCATTGTATATTTTGCTTCAATAGCATATTCTTGCAAGTATCTAGCAAAAGGCCTTAGATTCCTTCCACTCTCATCATAACACCCATAATACTCTCCACTTTTATCAAAATTAACTACCTTAATTTTCTTCCCGTTTTAAAGCTCAACATTTGTCTTGAAAATCTTAAATGCATCCAAAGATTCAGATTTTTTAAAAATGAGCTCCACATGACCGTACTAGAAAAAATCATCAATAAAAGTGATGAAATATTTATAACCACCCATAGTAGGTGGAATAAATGGTCCACATATATCAGTATGAATCAACTTCAACAATTCTGAGCACCTGTTTATTTTACTTTTTCTAACCTTAGCGATCAACTTTCCGTTAATACAATCAACACAAGCAATGAAATCTGAAAATCAAAATCCTGAAGTACACCACCTTTTACCATTCTGTCTCTAGAAATATGGCCTAAATATTTGTGCCATAACATAGAAGATCTCACATCTAACCTCACACGTTTGGAACCAACAATAGTATTAAAAGAAGAGGAAGAAGTAAAAGTAACAATATCATTCAACTCAAGTTTGTATAAATTTTCACATAAAATTTCATTTCCTACCAAAAAAGAGTCACAATACAAAGTCAATTTCTCAGTTCCAAAAAGAAGACTATAACTTAGTCTATCCAAAATAGATACAGAAATCAAATTCCTCATAACAGAGCATAAAAAAGTGACATCATGTTACTCCAAAAGATGTCTTGTATTCAACTGTAGTTTAATTGTCCTAAAAAAATTTAACTTGGACTTTGGTATCATCTCCCATGTACACGTACTACTCAGAATTAATTGGCCTTCTTTAACTTGTTAATTTCTACAAGGAATTTATAACTTGAAATGTTACTCTAATATCTAATCACCAAGTATTTGAGGGCTCATCAATAATATTAGACTCTAAACAAACCATCACAAGAAAATTACCTTTCTTCTTTATGTGAGCTTTAAGCTTTCGGTAATCAGCCATTTTATGCCCAAAGTTCTAACAAAAGTTGCACTTACCTTTGAACATTTTATTCTTCTGACAAATAGAACATGAGCCTGCCTATCCACTTCCTTTAGGACTAACAATTTTCTTCTTGAAAAGCTTTTGGCTACTTGAGTTATTAGAAGTGAACTTTCTCTTTTGAGAATTATTATGACTTGTCATCATAAAGATACTTCTTACCCTTCCTTTTTTCATGTCATCATCTTCCTTGACAAGAATAGCAGTCATCTCCTCAATAGTCCTTTACTCTTTCTGAGCATTACAGCTTGATTTGATCGAATCAAATTTGGAAGGAAGATCCCCATCACAAACCATACCATGTAATCCTCACCAAGGTCCATATCCATAGCCTTAAGCTTATGATAACAACCTATGAGCTTGTTGATGTGAGACCTAATGTCACTTACACCATCGTAAATGGTGTGATGAAACATGTTCAAGTACTCGTTCTTCTCATTCTTTAAGAACTTCTTGTACTTCTTCTTAATGGTAGCAAAAAAATCCTTTGCACTATCAACCTTAGGAATATTGTCACGAATGGATTCATCCATGTAATACCTCATAATCATCAAGCAACATCGATTAGAGTATTCTGACTCTTCATAAGATTTCTTTTCCTTCTCAGTAGCATCACCAGTTGGTTTAGTGGTGCATCAATTCTTAAGGTCAAGTCCATTCACATGATAGTCAAATTCATCATAAGAGATTCAACCCACTGCTTGTGGTTCATTCCATTCAGCGTCTAGGTTGCATGGACTCTCGGATTGCTTAATACTAACCATGATATGCATGTTAAAATAGAATCATGCAATTTGTGCTCTTTTTCTCAAAATTAATTATATCATTCATGCTAGAGTTCCTTACACAAATATAGAACTCATTTAGAGGTAAGAACAATTTGTTAAATATTACAACCAAATCATCAATGTATTATCGAAAGGATAGAAAATTGTGTGGCTCGTAATATTTCAATAAAATTTCTTCACCATCCTACCAAGTAGTAATTATCGACAGGAAAATTAATTACCCGCATGGATTTTAATGTTATTTTGGAAGAAAAACACAAAATTTAAAAATATATTAATATTTAAAAGTTCTTCATCACAAATAGTTTCATATGCTTAATTTTACAACAGTTAAGAATAAGAATTCACTATTTTCAACAAATAATCATATTTATGCACAATAAGATTTAAAACAATTAAAATTATAAGATAAAAATCACTGATTAATCTTGTGCATAAACATATGAAAATATAGAATAAAAAAATGAGGCAAAATGATGAAAAAATGGTCCCAAAATAACCTTTTATGTGCCCCCACTACTGTACAAATTTTTTATTAATAATTTTTATTTATTATTATATTAAGGTCTGGGATGATGTCGTATGGGTTGTCGCTGACTTTTAATCGGGCACGTAGGTGGACCCGCAGGCGCGTGAGTCTAACTCAATAAAACTCAGTCTCCGGTCGCCCATTTTAAAATAGACTTGAGGGGTTTTCTTCCATTTTTCATGCTCTATGGATTTCCAATACCCATTTAGCCAAAAATAGTCCAAAAGCCGAAAGCTTCTATCCCATTTCCTCCATTAATGAACCCCTAAAAATTTTCAAAAAATCTCAGCCAAAAATGATATTCATTTGCCCAAAACAAAGTTAAACGTCAATAACAATAACCAACAACATTTTCTACATCTTCAATACATCATTTCAAGATCATTCATGCCAAAAAACATATTTGAAAAAAATAGGTTTATACCAAAATACAAGGCCTAAAATCAAATGACCATGAAGCTCTAATGCCAATTGTTATTCATAATGCAATTAGCAATAACCATAATACCAAGATCCACATTTTATTTAGAGTATTAACTAGAAAATAAATTTACATGCCTCCAATGTAAGGCATAGTATCTTAATTCATTTTCTCCATTCAAAGACCACAACCTATCAATATTCAACAAACATGTGCAAAGAGAGCTTATGGTAGAAGACCCTTTGTCTATCACCTTACACATCTATGGCAACAACACACATTCTCACCATATGTTATATTTATAAAATGTTCTACCATAAGGGGTAGAATGAGGCTAATTGTGTCATTTCATAATTGTGATGAACTATGATTTAATGAGCCAATCTATAGTTCTTAAGGTACTACCATATGCTTCAAATGTTATTAGTAAATTATTAAACATCCCATTATAGTTATTAAACATACATTAGGCAATTCAATTAATGGATGTGAATATGGAATTAATGTTGTGATTATATTAGTCTATATACTTCTAACATTATTTATGTTCTCACAAGACAACTTAGTTATTAGGATACAATAGTCAGGAGTTTTACTGGTTGTCGTATTTGTTTAAGAAAAGCATAAAAGAATCCAAACTTGTGGAATTTGTTTTGACCTTTACTTGCCAAAAGACTGTCATTAGGGATTCCTTGGTTAGTGTTTAGTCTGCATTTGAGTGGGTGTCTGAAGCTTCAGAAGTGGAAGAACATTGCAATTTAAAGAAATGCAAAGAGGTCTGTGACAACTTTGTATGGACAGTTGCTTCAGGCAATGAATCTTACTGTCAATAAAGAGGATCCACTTGCTTCAAGCTTCCTCACCATTGAGGCCAAGCTTAAGGATTTGAAGTTGAACATCTAGGAAGACAATCTCTCGGTAAGGTTCAGTTCTTTGGAATAAGAAATCCAAAATGTTTTCTTCCAAGCTAAACAAGGATAAGTCACTAATTTATTACACACTCGCTTATTGTCTCTTGGCCAAAACATCGACGAGCTGAATAATGCCCTCCATGGATCAGCTCCTAAAGAAATCATTTGAAAGTTGAGAGCCAAGATCTCTCGACATGCTGAGAATGATATACATGAAAATCAACCATATACGTGTCTATTACAATAAAAATATAAATGCGGAATTTTAATCATATAACTCCAGCGATTGATATTGAGATTTAAATGAATGTGAGGACTCTTCTAAACTTTTAGCAAATGCAATCAGATGGTGTGTGTAGAAAAAAGCTAAAACTTAGGGACCCAGTACCCTTTCACAGGTTTTATACTCCCTGTTTTCTTTCATCAAAATAATAGAAGGAGATGGTTGGTAGTGGACAGATGTAAGGATTCAAAAAGAAAGGTAACAGACAAGACCCAGCAAAAATGGAGAAACTGTTAAGTAACCAATGGATAACAGTCTCCCACTTAGGTCATAGATGTAAGATAAAAGTCATGAAACCTCTATGCAATGAAAAAAACCAAATGCATGAATCATGGCGATAAGTCCTCTAAATGTGAGTATTGCCTTTCATGTATCACGATGCATCATATTTTGTATTTCACTTTAACTGGATGAATAAACCTTTATGTTTATTCTAGGAGCATAGTAATTGTTATTCTCAAAATAAAAATGCGTACACCAGAATGAGAAAACAACAAAATTAATAAGAGTTTTGTGAAAGTAAATACAATAAATCACATAATGGAACCGAGTCCTATTCTAGCAACATGATCCTTAAAACTCTTTAGTAGCATGTCTTTTTTTAAAATATCAGCAATCATTAATTCAGTGCTAATGTGTTTAATGACCACTTTACTCTCTTTGATACGTTCCCTAATGGCCAAATACTTTATGTCGAAGTGCTTGCTTCGACTACCACTCTTGTTGTTTTTGGCCAAGAAAACTATAACTGAATTATCACAGTACATTCTTAATGAATTAAAAATGGAATATACAATTCTAAGCCCATATATGAAACTCTTCAACTATACACCATGTGAGGTAGCCTCAAAACAAGAAACAAACTCAGCCTCTATGGTAAAAGTAGTAGTCAAAGTCTACTTTGAACTCCTCCAAGATACGACTCCACTGGCAAACATAAACACATATCTAGATGTTGACTTTGTGAATCAACATCATCAGCAAAGTCTGAATCCGAGTAGCCAACTACTTCGAGATTGTCAGCTCCTCTATACATAAGCATATAATCTTTGATCCCTTGAAGCTACCTTATCACTTTTTTGGCAGCTCTTCAATGGTCTATACCAAGGTTACTCTGATATCTTCCCAACATTCTAACAACAAATGTAATGTCAGGTCTTATACAAACCTAAGCATACATTAGGCTCCCTACTGTAGAAGCATATGGAATGTTTTTCATTTGTTTCCTTTCAAGCTCATTTATTAGGCACTGGTTTAAATTGAAGCTATCACCCTTCACTATAGGTGTTATACTCGATGAACAATCTTTCATCCGAAATCTCTTTAAGACCTTATTGATATAAGTTTCTTGGGATAGACCTAAAATGTATCGAGGTCTGTCCCTATGGATCTTAATTCCAATGACAAAAGATACCTCACCGATATCCTTCATATCAAAATTTTTAGAAAGAAATTGTTTCACCTCATATAGCAAACTCTTGTCAATGGTGGCAAGTAGAATATCATCCACATATATAGCAAGGAAACAAATCTTACTCCTACTAAATTTCTGATATATACATTGCTCCATGATATTCTCTGCAAAACCATATGAAGAGATGATATCATGGAATTTCAAATACTATTGATTATAGGCTTGTTTTAATTCATATATGGATTTCTTAAGCTTACACACCAAACGCTTACCATCACTAGAGGAGAATCCTTCTGGTTGCTTCATATAAACCTCTTACTCTAGGTCTCCATTAGGAACATTGATTTCACATCCATTTGATGTAATTCTAGATCAAACTAGGCAATTAATGCCATAATTACTCGTAAGAAATCCTTCTTAGATACAGGAGAAAAAGTCTATGTATAATCGATTCCTTCTTGTTAAGTAAATCTTTTAGAAACAAGTTTAGCTTTATATCTTTCAATGTTGCCTAATGAGTCATTTTTTGTCTTGAAGACCCATTTACATGCAATGGCCTTTGCACCATTAGGTAACTCGATAATCTTAGACTTTGTTAGATGCCATAGAATTTATCTCATCTATCATGGCATGGTATCAGAATTGAGATTCATTGCAACTCATGGCTTTTGAAAACATTTCAAGGTCATTTTCCGCTCCAATATTATAGTGATCTTCTTATATATACACATCGTAATCAATAGGTATTGCTAATTTCTTCTCTCTAGTTGATCTTCTTAATGTTGTATTAGTGCCCTCCTGTAGAGGAGCTTGTACAACTGGTTACTCAATAACCTTAGGTGATTGCTGAACAATCGGATCTACTAAGATTGTCATCAATAGCTTATGGAACTTCAATGATTGGTTGGTCAGCACCCGTTTGACTTTGAGGATGCTATAAATGACAATCAATCTATTACTTGAAGTAGGAGTTTGTATATAATAATGATCCTTCTCAAGAACTAAGTCTTGAGATTGATCACTCCCACTGATCAAGTCATTCTCAAGAAACTTTGCATTTCTTGATTCCATAAACCTAGTATTATGAGATGGACAATAAAATATGTACCTTTTGGACCTTTCAACATATTTAATGAAATAGCCACTTATAGTCCTCGAATCTAGTTACTTTTCTTATAGGTTATGAACTCTTACATCAGACGAACATCCCAAACGCAGTCACAAACTCGGTTTCCAACCTTTCTGTAACTCAAATGGTGTTTTTGAAACAACCTTGATTGGAACTTGATTTAATATATACAATGTTGTTTTAAGAGCTTCAGCCCATAAAGATTTAGGAAGTTTAGAGTTGCTAAGCATACTCTACACCATGACTAATAATGTTTAGTTTCTTTTTTCTATTACACCATTTTGGTCCGGAGACCCAAGCATGATGTATTGAGCTATTTTCCCATGCTCCTAAAGAAACTTCACAAATGGACTTGGTGTTTGTCCATCCTGAATGTATCTACCATAAAATTCTCTACCTCTGTCTGATCTCATGGTCTTTATTTGCTTACCACATTGTCTCTCTACTTCCATTTTAAATATCTAAAAGCATCTAATGCTTCGTTCTTGTTATGAAGTAAATAGAGATACATATATCTCGAGTAATCATCTATAAATGAGATGAAGTATTTCTAACCATACAAATCCATTTCTGGGCTACTAATGTCTATATGTATGATCTCTAATATGTCTGAAATCCTCTTAGCGCCTTTCTTTTTCATATTGGTTTGCTTTCCCTTTATGTAGTCCACACCAACATCAAAGTCGGTAAAATCTAAAGTACTAAGTACTCCATCATTCACTAATCTTTTAATTCTTTCAATGGAAATATGTCTCAATCTTTGGTATCTTTTAATACCATCATTATTATGGACATGCATTATATTGTGAAAAACATTTTCTTACAAATTAATTAGAAAAAACTATCAATCATTGTGCCATTCCCACAATGTATTTGAAAAGTTAAAGGAATATCCCAAAGGTACAAGTTTTGAAACTGAAATCAAATTTCTAAAGAAACTTGGAATATAAAATGTTCTTTCCAAATCCAAAACAAAATCATAATTCAAAAACTAATTTGCATGTCCCAATGACTTCCACATGTGAACACATCTTGTTGTTTGAATAGATGCACTGTTTACTACCCATTAGTTTCTTGTGGTTTAGAAAACCCTACAAAGTATTAGAAATATAGATTGTAGAACCATAATTAATCCACCAAGTGTTATGACAAACATAAACTATATTAGATACATAATAAACAAGTGACATTGAAATACCTTTCTTTACAAGCCAAACTTAAATTTGGCACAATCCTTCTTTATATGCCCTTTCTTTTTGCAGAAGCAACGCTTGAGATTGAAATCCTTTTTTATCTCAGTATGGACTGGTATTTTACACTTTCATTTTTTTCTGGCTCATCCTCTATTCCTTCCTTTTATGGTCATATGTGCACTTTCACCCAATTCCATTACCAACCTCCCTTCTTCTTGAACACATATGGTCAACAGTTCATTGATAGACCATTTGTCCTTATGTGTGTTGTAAGAAATTTTTAAAGGGTTCATATGGAGGTGGAAAGGAATTAAGTATGTAATGGATAAGGAAAGACTCGAACATCTTAACCTCAAGAGACTTTAGGTCAGTTGCAATATCCCTCATTCACATGATGTACTCACTCACATCTTTAACACTTGTGAGCTTCATTGATGATAACTTGGTCATTAAGGCGCTGGCTAGGGCCTTATTTGAAGACTTAAATTGTTCATCAATAGCCCTCAATAGATTCCTTACATGATCACACTCTCCAAAAGAACCACGAATACTAGTATGGATTTTTGTCTTTATATACTGATAGCAAGTTCCGACATGACAAAGTTTTAATATTTTTAAACCTTGATATTTTGCAAACGTATGGTTTGATCATGTAGTACCTAAGATGTCGATCCCACGAGGAGGGTTAATCTAATCCTAAAATCTAAGGCCGAACACAATTCACATTAACTCAAAATGAACAAAACTAAAGTAGAAATTATTTCAATCACGCAATCAATTTCAAGAATCAAATTCGGAAATATAAACAAGATAGCAAATGTAACACCCAATCAAGAATCAACCTAAGAACTACCAATTAAGAGGAAGGGGAATTTTTCTTCCTTTAATGGAAATCTAAATGATTATGAATTTATTGGATTGCCGATTCTAGACGATCCTACGATTGATTACTCTTTCTCGAATTATAAACATTAACCCTAATTATTAACCTTAATCAAATTATGGGAATTGCAATCTCTCGATTCATAATTTTTCCAAAGCCTAAATTAGAAGTTGTCCAAAAAATTATCGAAATCCTATGCAAGATCTCTCTCTACACAAATTTACCGTTTCGATTCAATTCTTGTTCTATTAAATAACGTAATTCTCGTTAGCCCAATTTAATGATTTTTCACGTGGTTCTTCTTCTTAGTTTGTTACCAAATTATGCAAGTGTAGAATTGAAATCACAAAAAATTCAATAAAAACTCAACAATCAAATTTCATTAATATCAAAGACAAAATATCCTGAAGATGAATTTAGACAAGTCCTCAACATTCAACAAATCTATCATCTATGGTTATCTCAAATTCTATACAATCATAAAAATTAAAACTAAACCAGAAATAGACTCTGAATGGATGATAGAGGCAGTAACTACAGGAAATTTCCTGTTCCAAGAAGGACTTTGATAGGTTTCTTCTTCATGTCTCTCTTCCTTCGTTTCTTCCTCAATCTCTATAAAACTCTTTATGGTTTTAGGATTGTGGCTGATGCAAAAGCCCCCTCTTTTGTGTTCTTCTTTTTCTTTAAATACCTTGGCAGCCCTAAGGTTTTTTCAGGGTTGAAAAGATTTGAAAAACCCCTCGAAACTTGACGTATTCTCTTGTTTGTGCATATGCCCAATGTAGGCCACGATTGTGGGTTAGCTCCCATTGTGCCATGATCATGGGCCGTTATTTGAACCCAAAAGCATTCGAAACTTCTCTGTTCTTTTATGTTGACCCTTAAACAATAGCAAACACTTCAAGGTACCTCAAAAACATAATATTTAAGCTAACCTATGAAAACACCTAAACACACAAACTAACACAATTATAACCTAAACACATATTAAACAATCAAATTAACACTTAATACATAATAAACTAAGCCCTAAAATATGATGCAATTCACACCTATCAACATCTCCACATTTAAACATTTGCTTGTCTTTGAGCAAACAAAACAACACACACATAACAAACTCACAACACATAATGCCATAATGAGGCAATGATTTCAACTTTATGAAATAAATTTAATCTTAAGCACAATCATTCAAGTTATATCAAATCATTAACATGCAAAATCTGTGTTTAGGAGTTTTGAATTTTGAACTAAATATAAAAATTAATTGAGATCCAAGTGTTAATTTATTTACCCTTTTCAATTACGCACACACATTAATAATTCTTTGGTCATTCATACTTTGTAACTACTCCTAAATATGTTTTCATGAAAAGTCAAGCTATTACAAGTTTGATAGGTTTTTATTAAGAGCACACATTTTTTTAAATTTAAACAAGGACCTAGTCTTTTACTTGGAGGCAAAAATTGGTGATGAATGTCAATCCGAATACTCTACTAAGTCATTTTATTAAACAGCTTGGTTGAAACGTCATTATAACTTTTTAACACAGAGGCACACATTTGTGATGCATGTTGATCCAATTGCTCAACTATATCACCTTCTCAATTGGCTATTAGCCTTATTCATAACCCGAAGGCCAGCAAAATAGTTATTTATTTAACAAAAACTTTTTTTATTTCCTACCTTGTTATTTTAGTTGCTCATTTCCATGAAAAATACTAGTTAAGCTACTTAATTTGAAAGGCCTCAAATTATGAATGAATGTGGCAATTTAGAAGGTGCTAAACTTACACTAAATCCTAATTAAGTCGTATATTGATCCAAAGACCCCAATTCATAAATTTTTCGAGCTAATGATTATTCATAACCTAATAGACTATGTTAAAAATTAAATAAATTTCACTCTGTCTACGCCATTGACACGTTCAAACAATTCACAAAATAGAACCTAACAATTATCATATAATATGAAAAATCACATTCAAAAGCAAAACACATGACTCTCCCCACACTTGAACAACATATTGTCCTCAATGTAAGAAGGAGGCAAATAAACACATAAAAGAAAGAAGAAATATAAATGAACGTCAAACAAGAAGATGAAATCGAAAAAGAAAATGGGTTAGAATAAAATCTTATGAAGACGGAGGCAGAGATGGCATTAGAGGTGGCAATTGAATGCCCTAAGCCTCGAAATATCTATGGATTTGATAAATATCTCGGCTCTGGCGTCATTATGTTCGGGTCATCTCTTTCATCATGCTGGTGTTCTCTGCAAGTGTCTTGTTGTTTTTGGAGATTGCATCTAGGACTTTCTTCCAACCTTGTTCTTCAGTTTCTTCTTCTTCCTCGAACTCTTCATTAGTCGAGTCCTTTTCTACCTGTCGAGGCAGCGTTGAACTCAAACTCGGCTGACTGGACCTAATCTTAACATGTGTCTTTTGGCTGATATCCTTAAGTTCCATGTTATGGGAATGAAGGATTTCAACTTACCATAAATGGTGATGATTTGGGAAGTCAGGGAGATGGACAATGAACCCACTATAATACACGCCATAATATTTAGTAATGGCAGAAACTAGGTACCTATAACTAAATTGTTGCTCCTTTTCGTGGAGTTGTAGCAACAGCGTTCAACACATGTATGGATTTGCACACTGGAATGTTGTGGTCCATACACCACAACGTAAAGAGTTCCTTTATGGAACACTTGTTAGTTTCTGATTTATCAAAATCTAGTTGGCGCATGAATTTATGCAACAACAAGCGTAGGTCCTTATTATGTTGTTGTGGGCATTTTTGGCATGAAATTGTTTTATTCTAGTGAGCTCGTTTCAATAGCGAGAAGGATAAAAATTATCATGCTGATCGATAATGGAGGATTTAAGGAACCCATACCTATCACAAATGATTTCTATGTTCAATTCATACACTTGTCCTCTCAACCTAAACCACATTTCCTGGGGTTCCTAGGGTTATAGTGTAACACCCCATTTTCAACTGACATATGCACGTGTGTCCATCAGATACACGTGTACAAGCCTGTCAGAAATAACATGTTAACTATCTCACTTTCACTGTACATAACATGGCATCATATACACTTAACCATCAATCACACATTTTCTAAACCCAAAATGTTATCACATTATATCAAACCATGATTTACATTGTTTCATATAGTACAATATCATCCACGTTTATACAACATTGTCCTATGAACATAAACAACTCAGTACACACCATATACTATAAACTTAAAAGAAATAACTATGTCCTCAATCCCAGCTGATCGACCTTTGAACCAAATCTAATCATAACAACTGCACAAAATATGCTTCTAAAAAGTCTTAGAAGTAAGTCGTCTCACTCTTGAACCTGCAAAGCAACGGTGCAATTTTAATAAGTTTTGAGAACTCAGTAGAGTAACCATCCTTGATGGTTCACTCATGTCATAAAACAAGATCAATTATAATATGTAATCATACAGTCCAAATCCACTTGACAAGTATCAAATACTATCACAGATAAATCATTTCTTAGTTAAACAGTTCAATCATATAACGACATTCACACAGCTTTGCAAATCATTCAATGAATTCAAATTATATGCAGATGTGATATGTATGGGACTCACATTCATTTTTATATTGTTGTGACTGTGTGCTTTTATAATATTCCGAATTATCAAGCTCAGTCAGTCAGTCAGTGACTCATTGATTACAGTGAGCTATAGGCTCGAACCACATATGCGGGAGCTTAAAGCTCTTATTAGTAACAATATCAGTAGTATCATCTGTCACAATTCTTTTATATTACATGCATCGAATGCAGTGCATGCCACAATTTATTCATCAAATTCAATCACTTTCATTTGTATGGAATATAGCAGTATATTAGTCCCAGTATCAATTACAATAACAGTTACAGTAGCAGTGGTCATTTGACTAGGTCCGGCATTCAACTTTTTAGTTGAGAATCAGAAAATCATTTAAGCAGATGCATTCACATTCACATTCAATCAGCACTTCCAATATCATTCTCATGCATCAAAACGCCTTAGACAAGTATTGTCCAGAATCCAGTACACAACTAACACAATTCAGTGCAATTCAATAAGATAGTAATACAGTTCAATAATGTACAAACAATAAGGTGAGACCATCTTAGTTTACTTACAGTATGCTCTAAAAAGTTATTGCCTTGAAGTACCGGGAATGTCTGGATACTGTCGTTCAATGCATTCCTTTATATAGACAATACATTCACATATCACAATATTGCACAATTATTGTTGGGCCCTATTTCCGAAGCCCAACATTCGGAGATCAAAACAGCCTGGAGGGCCCATCGCTCATAAATTTTTTTGGGCGGATTTGGGGAAACTTTCAATTGGAATTTCAGTCTGCATTCTTCAACTTTTGTCCCCTCATCCTCTGAAGTTTCTAAAGACACCAAAAACTCTCAATTTGGTTCAGAAAAATATCCAACTCATA
>JAOSBN010038559.1:0-15597 GCA_027563595.1 Erythroxylum suave
TCACAAAACTCACCCAAAATTTGCAATTATTTTTCAGGACTCAGAAGAATACCCCGTTAGGCAGCGGGAGTATATCTGTTACATGTGAGCGAAAGAAGAGGTCGGGATCAGTTCGCGTCTACATTGTGTTCCTTTGTTTTCGCACTGAATTGTAATTTCTGTAAATTATTGTATTTTGTGTATTTAGGTTTTGCAAAAGAGCTTGATCAAAGTGTAATATGTTTTATTTTTTTAGAATGGGCTAATTGACATTTTGTCTTGTAAGTGAAAATGTTTCTGAATAAAAATGGGCCCAAATTTGAGATTATTAAAAAAATACTCATACTGACTTTTGATTTTTTTAGTGCTCTAGCACACCACCCTTGCGAGGTACAGACTCAGATATCACCATCGACGTCGGGTTTGGGTCTTGTAGGAGTGGGGTGTTACATCAGTACCATTGATGGTGTTTGCTTTTTCCAAATAAGATCTGCAGTATATACTATATCCTTCTTAGGTACCCATATTTTCTTAGGTCCTTTGGGGTTAGTCTTATAATTATTCTTGGAATAATAAAAAAAAAATGTTGTTTCTTTTTCCCTCTATTAGGAGCAAACTTCCTATTGTGATGAACATTACAATTGTGAGTAATATTTCTATCAAAAAATCCTAAACCACTTTTATCATCTGGATGTCTATAACTTCCAATAATATTATTCATCCTTTTTGTACTTTTTGTAAATTTTGATAAATCTACTGAAAATTGATTAATCTCCTCAGATCTATCTATAATTACTTTCTTTTTCATATCGTCTACTGGTTTCTTAAGGCAGACGTTTTCTTCTTATAAAAGTTTTGTATTCTTAGAATTTTCAAAAAACTTCTTTTTTAACAATCTATATTGTTTTAGAATAGCATGTGAATCTTCTAATAATTCTAAATAGGCATGTTGAAGATCATTAAAGTCAAAGATTACAATATCATTGTTTTTGCCTTCAGCTACCAAGCATATATTTTCCTGTTCCAATGAATCTGAGTTAGATTCAGATTTAGACGAATCTAGATCTTCTCATGTTACCAACATGCCATTTTTGTTTTCTTAACTCTTCTTTTGTTTTCTTTGAGCAAGGAGCATTCAGATTTGTAATGTCTTGGTTTATTACACTCATAGCAGATGATAGAGCTTTCATAATTTTTCGAATCGTCTTTGCTAATCTTTTTTAAAGAGGAGTCCTTATTTCCCTTTTTCTTTTTCCACATCCTTCTAATTTTTCTTGAAATGAAGGATAGTTCATCTTCATCTTCACTTGAATCTTGATCAGATTCACTAGCATCATCATTATTGATTTCTTCAATCTTTAATGCTTTTTAAGAGGTACTTCTATTTTTCTGCATCTTCTGATTCTTTTGACCACCTTCAATGCAATAGATTTATCCCTTCTGGGTTTATCTTCTGCATCAAGCTCTACTTCATGGATTTTCAGTGAACCAAGGAATTCGTCCAGCTTTAGTTTGCTTAAATCCTTGGTCTCTTGTATTGCTGTTACTTTGGGTCTTTTTTTTTGGAAGACTTTTGAGCATCTTTCTAACATGATCTTGACTATCGTAGATTCTCCTTAGAGCTTTTAGTCCATTAATAATTATTTGGATTCTTTCAAACGTTTGATCAATAGACTCATCATCTTTCATTTTGAATAGCTTATTCTGATGGACAAGAATACCAATCTTGGATTCTTTCACCTAGTTTATGCCTTCATGTGCAATGGCTAATGTGTCCCACATTTTCTTTGTAGATTCACATCCATGAAACTCATCATATTCACTTCTGCTTAAAGCACAACTTAAAAAGAACTTGCCCTTTGAGTTTAATTGAACACGAGCTTTCTGATTAGCTGACCATTATTCACGAGAGACACTTTTCCCTTTATAGTCTATTGGAATATATAGACCACTTTCAATAATATCCCAAAGATCAATATGAGTGGATTCTATGAAGAGCTACATCTTGTCCTTCCAATAATGATAGTCTTTACCATTGAATGCAAGGGATCTTCAGACGGAGGCACCTTCAGCTATAAAAACATGTGATTTAGCCATAGATCTTTGTCCTTACTTCATAACAGTGTTTCTTGGAAACTTACGCTCTGATACCATCTGAAGTAAATCACTTGTTAATATAGAAATCACTTATAATACGTAAAATACACAAGAAGGGGGGTTGAATTGTTTAAAATCGTCTAAGATAGTTATCTTTAAAATCTTCTTAGTTTTCTTGAAAACTCAGACGATTACAAAACAACACACTTAATTTGTTTAAGTAATGCAATAGCAGAAATAATAACTTTTCTTCTAACAACAAGAAATTAAAGAGACAAGGGTTAGAGAATATGACATCACGATTTATACTAGTTCACCCTTAACCTTTGGGCTACATCCAGTCCTCAGAGTTTATATGAGATTTCACTATCTTTTCAACTTTACGAGAATTATTTCTACTCTTCCAGAGCCTCTTCAGGTCTCTTTCACAAAGTATTCTTTATCTGCTATCTTAGCCTCTTCAGGCTCTAGCCCTCCTTTAACTAGAAAAGATATTGTTTGATCTTTTCTAAACTCACACTACAAGTGTTTTAGATCTCTGTCTTCCTTCTTTTAACTCAGGATATTTTTTGTATACTCACTTGATCACAGAGTTATTTAATTGTTTTGTCCATGACTACACTGATATTTGTAGTCTAATTTGCCAACGATCTTCTTGAAAAGAACCGCTTGTTGAATCTTCAGAGATCTGTTGTTAGTTGAGTCCTGTAATCACCTCCAACTAACTAACTGTTGTTGTAAATTATATCATCTTGATTTGATTTGTATGCTTCATCTTATATCTTCGCTTCGTCTTATGACTTCGTATCGTCTTATGTCTGCGCTTCATCTTATGACTTCGCATCGTCTTATAAATTCGTATTGTCTTATGTTTGCGCTTTGTCTTATGAATTTGCATCTTCTTATGACTTCATACCATCTTATGTTTGTACAGTCTTATGACTTCGCATTGTCTTATGATTTCGTATCGTCTTATGTCTACACATCGTCTTATGACTTCATATCATCTTATGTCCATGCATCATCTTATGAACATTTATTTGCGCACTTAATAAACTCATCAAATCATTTCATACACCTCTATTATTATTATTATTATTATTTGACTTTCATAAAAAACAATAGAAGAAGTGAAGTCTTCTTGACTTAACAGTTGTTTGTACCAATGGTCGAGTAATACCTTATTGTGCAACATTAAACCCTGACCTTATGAAATCCATAAGGATTCTTTACTAGCCTTCGTGATTGTATTCTTTAGCCATTTTTCTTTCTATCTCTTTTTAGAATCTCGCTCTTTAGATTTCTATTTCTTGCCTTATGATATAAAGAGCTAGAGTTTCTTCAATCTTCCTTAAACTTCTAGTAATTCTTGTGTTTATGCAATCACAATTACATAAAAATGGTAAAAAAATTCCTTAGACTAAAGGAATTCAAATATTTTTATTGCTAAATCCTCAATAATGGTGTCAAAAATTTATTGAGCAAGTTTTATATCTAATAAGAAAAACTCTCAATACACTGCAGGTATATGAATCGTATCTTGTAATATAAAAGGTTATTATTCCCAAAAGGATTGTTACACCCCCTATACAGAACCTACATCCATCAACACATGAGGCAACCAATTTCCTATATATAAATTTACGACATGCGTTTCGGTTCAATGCTATACATATACACATTACAAAACTCTCCAATGCTTAACATTATCATTTAATAGTAGTAGAACATTTTTACATTTACATGGTAATCCAAAAGAAAACATACACTTTCTTTCAACCATTACATGTAAAATCATCTTTAACTAAAAACGCATCCACAAGTACTTTTTCTTCTATCTGTTGGCCTTAGTCTTTGCAAATGTTCACTATAACTCACTCTTATGACTTAGACCTACACAAATTAACACCTGTGCTAAGTTTGAAAACTTAGTGAGGAAATACTTAGTTTGATGACTACTCATAGCAGTCATCTGTCAAGAACATACATTCATGAACATCACACAAAAATAAATAATGATGGCATAATTAATCAAATAATTAATGCAAACATGCTTCATTATATTTTTTTCATATACCATAAATTCACCTTCGATACTCAAGCATTGTTATTCAACACTTAATGGTACAAATTATCAATACAAATGCAAATGCCCATTCATATATCGATTACTTATATTGTCATATTGTATTTATTATTTATATATCTTTACTTTACTTCATGTGTTAGGCCTGCACATTTTCTGTGGCTGTGGATAATGGTTGTTGTCAATATTCGGAGATATCAAATTATGAACACCTGAAGGTATCGAACTATAGATAACCAAAGGTTTCAAACTATGGATACCTGAAGGCATCAAACTATGGACACCGGTGGTGTCAAACTGTAGTAGTTGCACTGTAACCTTATAAGTATACTTATCTATCCACCACCAAGACAATAGCAGGCCCTATAACATTTCCTTTAATCATTTGCAAATTTCACAATTCATATCTTAACGAATCATATGATATACATTTTAAGTCATAAAATCTATATTTACATTTATACATGCCATTGATGGCTTACCACCATTAGAAGGGTATCAAAAATAACAATTGTATAATCATGTTATACACATATGAGTAATGAATATGCATACAAATCATTATTGTACATTTAAATTTTCTTCGGAATGCAATAAGCTCAATCTTATATTCCAATGTTTAGTCTGCCAATTGTGTTAAGTTCTATTTTATTTATTTCTAGGTGTTTAAAAATTTTCAAGCACATTCAAAAAGGTTCATATAAGATTCGGTAAAAATCATAAACGAAAACAATGTCACGATTATGATAGACACTCTCTTTATTCATACCACTACTTGTTTCTTAATATGCATATAGAAAATTTCAGAAATGAGTTTCGAGGTCTTCTATACATGTTTTCCTATATGTCTATTGGTTCCATATCATTAACAATAAGACCATTTAGACTTTTAAATCATGTGATATAGGTAAAATATCACAAGCTTCTCTAAAATAGGGGCAGCATCAGGTCACCTTTTTCAATCTCAATTTCTCATGTCATAGAGAGAAAATTAAGTCAGAGTCTCTTCTAGAGTTATTTAGCTGTATGTCTTAGGTTTTATATTCAACTAAAATCACACAATTTGGAGGTATGTAGCTGAGTTATGACTCAAACAATGTGACTAACTCAAACAAACCATAGACATAATTCCACTGGACAATACTCTTTTGTCATATACAACCAAGTTCATGCAAAGTAACACCAAAATAACACCAAAGCAACATCCCAAAAATCATTACACATCCGAATGAATCTTTATATCCATTCAATCATAGACAAGTATAGAAATCCACTAAGAGAAGTCCCAAATATTAAAATTGGAAAAGTAGTTCTTCCAT
The DNA here is from genome assembly GCA_027563595.1 of Erythroxylum suave. NCBI lineage: Eukaryota > Viridiplantae > Streptophyta > Magnoliopsida > Malpighiales > Erythroxylaceae > Erythroxylum > Erythroxylum suave. Next base: position 5,482 of record JAOSBN010038559.1, read on the forward strand.
TGTTTTTCCTTCCCTTCCTCTTTGGCTTTACTTAAATCACCAAGTGAAAAATGACGTGATGAAGAAGGTGAAATAGAGAGAAGAAGAAAGTGAAGTCAAGCCATCAAAGTTTCGTCCATCTTCGCTCTCTATATGCCTTTTCATGAATTTTCTAGTCTTAGACACATGTTTCAATCTCATCGGTCCATATGTTACAATCCTATTGGACCATGTGTACAATCCCATTGAACCACGTGTTACATTTCTATTGGAACATATGTTACAATGCTATTAGACCAAGTGTTACAATTTTATTGGTTCAAGTGTTAAAATTCTATTAGACCATGTGTTACAATTCTACTGGACACACATGCTTAATTCCTATTAGTCCATGAGTTAACTTTAGGAAAATTGCATATTAGTCCTTCTTCTTGCTTTAATTCTCATATTAGTCTATAATCTTATCAATTTATTTCATTATCCTACGGCATAAATTTCATGCAATTTGGTTAATTATATTGAGAATTATACCCTAAACACTATAGCTTGTTTGAATACAAGGATAGTAGCCAGAACTCAACTTCAAAATAGAATTCAAAAACCTTAGAGGGATAGTAAAACTTTAGTTCCTTCATGAAATTTTTATATCTGTATCTCTAGATTAATTTCCAATTGGAATTATCCAATTTGGATGTATATAGATCAAGATACGGCCAAATTACAGAACTATGTTCAATGGAACCTAACCATTCAACGAGGGACACATCCCGAATTAACTAACTTCGGTCTTATCATGCAAGAGCAACACAAAAACACATCCAACTTAGACAAAAAAAAACATCCCTTTTACTTATGGAATACTTATTTTATCAATTCCCCTCATATCGCATTCATAAATCTAAGTAAACATATCAAAACTTTCTATACATATTTCACTTCTAAGTATGTATGTCCATACCGAAGTGAACAAATTATCCATTTACCCTTGTCTTTTACATTAAGTACCTTTATCTCTCTAACTAAGATGTACTTAATTCATTATGTTCACTTTTTAATGCACCCTAGACATGTTATAATACTTCCAAGATATATGTTGGGGCGTTATAAGGATTATGTAAAAGATAACAATTTGAGCTTAACTTTGTCTAAGGTATTTAGAAATTGATTTGAATTAAATTTAAATACCAGAAACTAAAACAAACAATAAAATAAAGTAAATAAGCAAATAAAAAAATAAGTTGTCAATAAAATTCAAGGTTTTGATCAAGATGGAATGCTTAGGACTTATTCTTTGCTTATTTTATTTCCTTTAATCTTGTTGATTATATTATATGCTTCAACGTAGATTTCCAAAGGTATTGATTACTATCTCTCAAGATCAAATCAATTAGCCCTAACTGAATTTGAAATTTCCAAATTTTTAACCTCTCAAGTTAAAAGTCATCCCTAACTTCTTCAGTTAGATCTGAAGTTATCCAATAGATAATCAATTTTCCAACCAAGATCTCTCTCCGATTATCGTTAAGTTGATAATTGTAGGTTTATTAAACTGACAAATTTTAATGTACAATCTAAAACTAATTACTTTTAACTCACTTTCTCAATTTCTTATCAAGTTTCTGGATGAACAATTTTCAAAAACATCCAGAAATATATTGAATTTAATAATAATCAAAATTCAGAAAATAATTCCAGAATAAATCCTAATCTAAAATTTACAACTCCATTGACATGTTTAACATCAAATAATTCATATTACATATTAAGGATACTGAAAGAACTAAAGGAACAGAAGAAAAAGTCTTTTGAAGCCTTGATCTAGAAAGTTGGAACTCCTAGAACTCTTCTTGATCTCACCACTTTTGATTCACTTATAATTATGTTTGCTACTGTTTTTAATTGTATTTCACATTCTTATATAGTGCTTTAAGGTCTTAGTGTCGTGCTTATCTTTTTTCCACTTTGTTCGGCTCCAAAAATAGCCTCAAACCCTAAAACAGATGAAAACATTTACGCCTAGAAACCCTTTATGACGATGGTGACCATAAAGTCACGATCATGTTCTTGATGTTTTCCTCTTTGCTCTATGTTTTATCCTCCCTGTCACAATCATTCTCCTTGAGGCACAATCGTGACAGAGTCCATACAGTCTCATACATGATTTTCATGATCGTGCTCCTCATGCACAGTCATGACACCCTTCATGCAACTTCCATCTTTATTGTTTTTTAATTACCTTATTTCCAATACTTATAAACATATCAAAAACCTCTTAAAACATAAAATTAATATTGAATTCATGCTCTAAACCATACAAACACTTATAATATGAACAAACATTCACAATAACATAATTCTAAGCCTATACATACAATAAGCATCTAATAAACGTTTGAAAACACATTAAAACACTTAAGAAAACATAGTATGAACTATACCTATCAAAAAGTTGTAACACGTGATGGGGCTGTCATTACAGATTATTAGATTCCACGTGCACTCATATGAACACAAATCAATGCATCCTCTTTTGTGACACGTGTCTTAAGGCCTCAGAATTAATAAAAAAATCACTATTGATTGTGACTAAAAAGTAACTAGTCTATGGGTCGCATATAGTAGCGTTAAATATGGAGGACAAATTGATAGCCATCATCCTTTTTACATGACATTCTTATCGTTTAGTTTGTCCGTTAGTAGTCAACATAAGAAATTAACTTCAATTTAGGTTATTTGTTTCCATTCCTGAATCTCAATCTTTTTTATGGTTGTTCTTAATAATCACAACTTTATGGATGTGATAAAGGTTAACAATTTTGAGTTAAGATATAATTAATAACTTTTGGATATAGATAAAGGTTTACAATTTCAAATAATTATATTTCATATGGTAACTACAATTTAGAAGTTAAAGGATAAGACACAAATCACCTATATATATGTAGCTAATCTTTTTCTTCAAAGAATTAAGATATTGAAAGATTATTAGTGAATACTAAGGACTCATGAATTGTTGAAGAGTTTAATTTCATCCTATATTCTTATGAAGATAAAGGTCCAAGAAATATGTCAAGAAAAGTAGATGAAGAATTTAATAATTATCTTAACAACTCAAACATAATGGATCTTAATTTTAAGGCAAACCTTTTTCCTTGGTCAAATAAGCAAGAAGGATATTCCCACATAAGGAAAAAATTAAAGAGGGGTTTGGTGAACGTAGAATGGATGATGAAGTTCCTTAACAACTCAGGCCTTTTTAGAAATCTTTATTTTATTTCTAATCATTCTCCCTTTGAGATTATTATTGCTTCGTTACAAGGAACTCTATTTAGATTCTTTAATCATCTAATATAGAGGGTTATTAAAATCATTAAAGGATTGAATAGTCCAGTGAAAAAATTCAACTCCATCAAAATAGTAACCAAACTAAAGATTATTAAGGAGGATCTAAAAAAATTCCACAAAGATCACTTCAAGAATGATTTGTTTAAGGAAGTAGATTGTCATCAAATATAACTAAATGTTATCCATACTAAATTATATGTAAATCTAATTAATGATGGATTAACGAAGAAATAGAAAGCCATCCTAAACTCATATCTCTCCTTATTAGAAGCTTATAGCTCCCTAGTGAGACAAGAGGCTAGGATTCCTTAGTTAAAAGATGGAGACTCCAACACTTCATTCCTTCACATATATATCTAGAATAGGAGGAACTTGAACAAAATATATGGAATATAGGACCCTTTTGTAATCTTTTTTTCTCCAAGATAAATTGAAAGGATTAGCCTACAACCACTTTAAAGCCTTACGAAGATATGATTATAGATCTTCTATCTCACTCTCTCAAAATTTATCTCCCCATCTCTAAATCAATCTCGAATCTCTCAACTTCTTGATCCTATTACCAACTTTGAACTTAGTGATTATTTCTTCAACTTCAATCCTCATAAAGTTACAAGAGCTGATAGGTATAATTCTTTTGTTTTTCTAAAGATCTTGGAACTTATTGGAACCTCTTGTTTATATCTTATTGCAATATTTTCTCATTTCAAGCAACTTTTAGAAAAATTGAACAAAACCTTCATTTGTTATCTGTAACACCTCCTCTTTTCAAGACTTTAAACCTATATCCTATGGTAACATTACCTATAAAATCATACCCAAGATCCTATCCTTAAGACTAAAGCCCCTTATGAATAAACTAATCAATATTTCTCAGTATGGTTTTATTGACGTTAAGGATATTAGAGATAACTTATTATTAGTGTAAGAAATCTTCAAAGATTACCACTCGAAGAATTTCATCAAAAGTTTCTCAATGAAAATAGATTTCTCTAAAGCATTTGACACTCTTAACTGAAATTGCATAACACATTCGTTCTAGGCTTTTAGTTTTTCATCAAGATTCATTAATAGGATGGCTCAATTTATTACAACATCCTAATATAGCATCCTGATAAATGGTGAGGATACTCAACTTTTCAGAGATGTAAAAAAAAATTTAGCTAAAGGAATCCAAGATCTTCCCATATTTGCTTTAGCTATAGAGGTCCTTATTGGGATGATGTCCTTTAACATATGTCAAAGGAAGGCATTCAAATATCATTGTAACCTTATAAAATCTAAGCTTGTCAATATATCCTTTATGAATAACGTATTGTTGTATACGGGGTTGACAAATACTCTATCGAGATTCTATTAGATTTTTTACAATAATTTGCAGACATACCAAGTTTAACAATCAATAGAAACTTGATTTAGATATTCATATCATAAATCCCTACCCCAATAAAACAATTTTTTGTACAAATTTCAAGACTTCAACCACTTAAACCTCCTTTCAGATAACTTAGTCTACCTATTGCATCTTCCATGCTAAGATATAATGATTGCAAACCACTTATTGACGTTATTTGAATAGGATTTGTAGTTAGCTTTCTTAAAACTTATCCTATTTACAGAGAGTGCAACTAATAAACTACGTTCTTAATAATATGCTCATATATTGGAATTCACATTTGATCTTTTCTATCCAGATAATCAAATACATTGAAAGGATATTTAGAACTTTATATGGAGTGGTTCAAGGAACAACAAAATGATTCCTAAGATCAAATGGAAAGTGGTTTGTCTTCTAAAAACACAAGGAGGATTAAGAATTAAATATAAGAAAACTTTAAACATGATTTTAATGGAAAAGAGGTTATGGACCTTGTTTAATGAAAAAGAATACCTGTAAGTGAAATTGATGAATAAGGAATGCATTATAGATTCCAATTTCTTGACTATGAAGCCTAACTCTAAGAAATTAGCAACTAATAAACACTTCCTAAGCCTAAAGGAGGTAATAGGTAAAGAAATGAAGCAATTTATAGGCAATAAGGAACAAACCAACTTTTGGTTTGATAATTAGATAGATTTAGGGCCTCTTTACCTCTAACTTTCATTTTATTCCTTGCATCGCTTCCTTCTCTTAAGCTCAATAGTTAAAAAAGTGATTAGTGACCCTTTAAAAGGATTAGTGCCCCTCTTACCTCATTTCTAAAATATACCCCTAATCAATCCAAATTAGACATAATTACCTAGCCTAAGGGACCTTTTAGTAGATTTATTGTTGCTCTTTGCATAACTTTGTTCTCTCCTAATTCTCGTAAAGTCAAATGGTGTAAAATGGTATGGTTCAAAAATAATGTACATAAATTCTCCTTTATACTATAGATAGCTATAAAAAAATAGGCTTCTCACATTAAATAGTATGTGTTGGAAAGATTATAACCTATATATCCCATATCAAACCTATCCTGAAACACGAGACAATCTATTGTTCACTTGTGATTACTTTTCCAACATCTGGAAGAGTATACTAGCAATGTTCAACATATAGTATCTTCCCTCTTGCATGGAGGAAACATTACCAATAATAAACTTACCATTTTTAAAATAAGGTTCTTAATGTACAAATTACAAAGAGAATAGAACCATCGAAGATTCATCAACTAAAATCAAGAAGTTCAAACATTTGATCGATCTATATACCATAACTTCATAGAGCTACTAGAAATGAAAAAACTGCATCTCAGTTGTATCTCCATATACAAATCAAATTGGAGCCTTAATTAACTGAATATAATCCACCAAATATACAGTTGTTGAACACATTCAAAGAATCTCAAGCAGATATGGGTTTCGTATAATCCTCACAAATTTGGTTTAAAACATCAAAATACCATCCAAAGATATACACAACTTTTATGTGTACCTTAAATGGAGAATATTAAAGGAGTCCCAACTAAAATTACAAGAAATACAAGAAATTATTAAAGAACAACATCCTTTAAAGCATCAAGTAGATGATAGAAAGAGGATGTCAAAAATAAAATTAATAATTAATAATTAGAACATTAATGAGGTAGGAAACCAATAAGGTCATACAAGGAATCTTAAGAAACAATTGTATTTAAATAGCTAGTTGATAAATTACAAAAGAATTTAATAGTAAACTTTCAATCGAAGAAGAAAATTACAAATCTCAGATATCTTAATTGATCAATTAAAGGGAAAAAATAACCATATATGTGTGACTAAAGTAGAGCTTAAAAAGGGAACATCACTCATCTCAAGAAATATAGGAAATGATTTTAAAATAATGCCTCAAAAGCTCAAGTAGAAATTAAAAAGTAGCTAACAAACCAAAATGGATGGGAGATAACTCGAAAAGCCAGTAATCAAAGTTTCAAACAACGAGTAACATATAGATTGTAGGAAAGCCGCACGAATACTAAGAAGCAATTGTTGAATTGTAAATATTTTATTCATCCCTTTTTGATCTTTTGTGGTCAATCTTTTGTATTAAAACATTACAAGGTAGTTCCTTAGCTTATTTGGAAACATATTTCCTTTAATTTCTAGAAAAAAAGTACAATTCAACGCCTAATTATTAAGTTCAATTTTGAAGTGTGCATTTTTTATTGTTGATATAAGATTACAAATAAGTGGATATATAACTTTATAATAATATAGGATAAATAAAGATCCATCCCATGAAGAAAAGTATAAATACTAAAACTTACTCTCTAAATATTATCTAATCTGTCACAATGTATACCCTGGAAGTATTATAGCATATCTATGGTATATTAAGAAGTGAACATAATGAATTAAGTACATCTAAGTATAGTAAGAGATATAATGGCACTTAATGTAAAAGATAAGGGTAAATAGATAATTTGTTTGCTTTGGCATGGATATACATACTTAGAAGTGAAATATGTATAGAAATTTTAGATATGTTTGCTTGGATTGTGAGCGTGATGTGAGGGAAATTGATAAAAGAAGTATTTCATAAGCAAATGGGATGTTTTTTGTTAAATTGGATGAGTTTTCGCATTTCTCTTGCGTGATAAGACTAAAGTTAGTTGATTTGGGATGTGTACTCGTTGTTTGGATAAGTTCCACTACACATATTTCTATAATTTGGCTATATCATGGATTATAAAACTCTAAATCATATAATTTCAATTGGATGTTAAATTGGAGACATATGTCTAAAACTTTAATGAAGAAACCAAAATCTAATTCTGCCTCTAAGAGTTTTGAATTATGTTTTGAAGTTGAGTTCTAACAACTGTCCTTATTTTCGAACAACCTGTAGTTTTTTAGGTATGACTACCGATATAATTAACCAAATTGCATAAAATTTATGCCATTAGAAACTTAATACATAGCGTAAAATGAAATAAATTCATAATATTATAAGACAATGTGGGAATTAAAGGAAGAAGGAGGAACAATATGCAATTTTCCTAAAGTCAACTCATGGCCTAATAAGATTAAAGCATGTGTGTCCAATAGAGTTGTAACACATGGTTCAATAGAGTTGTAACACATGTTCCAATAACATTGCAACACATGGTCTAATAGAATTGTAACACGTGATCTAATGGGATTGTAACATATGGTCCAATAAGATTGTGACATATGGCCTAATGGGATTGAAACATGTGTGTAAGACTAGAAAAATCATGAAAAGGCATATGGAGAGGGAAGATGGACAAATGGCTTAATTTCAGATTTTTCTCCTCTCCATTTTACCTTATTTATCTCATCATTTTTCACTTGGTGATTTAAGCAAAGCCAAAGAAGAAGGGAAGGAAAAGCGTTAGAAGTACTACTTTGCCAATTTTAAGGTTTAGGACGTCACTTAGTTGATTTATGCATTTTTTATGATTGACTGGATATAAGATTCATTTGGATGGGAAATTGTTACTGGGATGTTGCTTTGGTGTTATTTTGGTATTACTTAGTGGAATTTTGTCTAGGATTTATTTAAGTCAGTAACATTGTTTGACTCATAACCCAGCTTATAGACCTCTAAATTGCGTGATTTTAGTTGCATATGAAACCTAAGACATAGAACTAAACATATTTATAGGAACTCTCACTCAATTCTGGCTTTATGACCTTGGAAAATTGAGATAAAAAAAGGTAATCTGATGTTGCCCTTGCTTTGGAGCAGCTTTTCATATTTTACCTATATCTCATTATTTATAAGTCTAAATGGTCTGATTGTTAGTGCTATAGGAACTATAGACATAGAGGAAAAAATTTGTAGAAGATTTTGAAACCCAGTTTCTACTTTTTCTATATTCATATCAAGGAACAAGTAGTGGTATGAATGGAGATAGTGTCTCTCACCACCATGACATAGTTTTTATTTCCAATTTCTACCTCATCTTAACTAAACCTTTATGAATGTGTATGAAAATTTTCAAACACCTAGAAATAAATGAAATAAGACTTAACACGTGTTAATTGGGAGAGCAAACATTGGAATATAAGATTGAGCATAATGCATTCCAACGTAAATTTGCATGTACATAAATGATTTGTATGCATATTCATTACTTATATGAGTATGGTATGATTATACAAGTGTAATTTTGATATCCTTCTAATTGTGGTAAGCCATGAATTGCATGTATGAATGCAAATATTTATGACTTCAAATATATATCATATGATTCGTTAATGTATGAATTGTCAAATTTACAAATGATTAAAGGAACTGTTATACTACATGCTCTATTGTCTTGGTTGTAGATAGATAGGCATGCTTATTACAGTACAGCTACTACAGTTTGACACCATTCGATGTCCACAATTTGATACCATCGGGTATCCACAGTTTGGTACCTTTTGGTATCCATAGTTTGACACCTTTGGGTATCCACAGTTTGATGTCTTCAGGTATCCATTGTTTGATACCATCAGGTATCCGCAGCTTTGATATCTTTGGATATCCACAATAGTCGTTATCTACATCCACAAAAAATGTGTAGGCTTACCACAAAAATGAAACTCAACGGTCATAAATAATAAATACAACATGAAAACATTAATAATTGGTATTGATGAGCATTTGTATTTGTTGTACTGATGAATCGTAATAATGTGCAATTATATAGATAATTTGTATCATATAAATATTTGGCTTATAAATGTGTATTTTCAGTATACGGATAATATGTTGAAGTATATTTGCATTATATACTTTGCTTAAGTATGCCATCATTATTTACATGAGCATTAAATATCAATTTTTAGTTCATAAATGTGAATTTATGGTATATGAGTTATGGTATTTCTGTATGTGTGTGTTTGATGGATGACTACTATAAGTGATCATCCAAACTAAGCGTTTTCCCTATTAAGTTTTTAAGCTTAACAAGGGCATTAATCCGTGTACGTCCAAGTTATAGGAGTAAGGTACAAGAAACATTTTCAATGACTAAGACCAATAGATAGAAGAAAAAGTACTTTTAGAATGTGTTTTTAGTTACAGATGGTTAAACAAGTAATGAAGAAAGAAAATTTTATGTTTTCTTTTGGATTACCATTTAAATGTAAAGATATATTACTACTATTAAGTGATAATGTTAAACATTGGGGAGTTTTTTAACATGTATATGTATAGCATTGAATATAATTGTATAGTTGAATAAGTGCACAAAAATTCGGTTGCTATGTATGTGGATGGTTGTAGGTTCCGTGTATAGGGGGTATTACATAATCAATGATAAAAAGTATGTTGGATTATATAATTTCTTGCTAATTACTTTTATATATCTATATATA
>JAOSBN010038569.1:0-15597 GCA_027563595.1 Erythroxylum suave
ATGTGCAATTATGTGCATGTATGCAAGGACTCAATTTTCACATGCGTATATGCTAACATTCCTCTAAGCTTGAAGTGGAATTTCCTAATTCTCTCTTTGGCATTTTCTCCATTATAAAAAAAAAACAAGATTCAATCCTTTAGTATGGGGACGGGATGTTACATTATCACCCTTCCCCACCTTGATTTCAATAAAGGGAAGCATTACTCATCTCATTCTTAGCAACTTTGGAAGTTGTATGAAAAACTAACATTATTAAAAAAAATTAAACAAACAAATGTATCAATTTGTAAAAATTTATGCAACTAAATCCAAATATTAACATTATTAAGTTAAATGTTCCCAACATAGAAATAATAAGATATGAAGAGCACTTTCAAGATAAATTCAATTAGCATAATTAAGACCATCAAAATCATCATCATTAATTGCATTATGGTTTGACTTTCCATCACTGTTATATTCAACCAAAGTATTATCATTATCACATAATTCATCCTTAAGATAGTTTTCATACCTTTCTAGGATAACTTGTTTTGTACTTCACTTGTTCTAATATATTAGGATTTGTGCCTCCCAAATGAAATGACGATATATCCCCATCTTCAATTTTGATTGCTCCATTATTCCCCCTATTATTTAGTCTCAAAATACACTTTATCACTACCATGACTCATTTCACCATTTCTCTTTATAAGACATCAAAAAGATTTTGGTATTCAAACATCTAGACAACTTGCCAATTACTGCCCAATATTATGTCATTAAGATAGAACACTTGCTTTACTTAACTTATGAATATAAATGGTCTACTTTCCTACCAAGTGTTACTAACAATGATTATAATAATATTTTCATTACTTTTATGCTCATCCCTTTGTCACAAAGATTAAACCATTTGCACTTAAATAGAACAACTTTTCTATTGATGATATAATCTAACTAACTTATGTAAGAGATAACAACTTATAGGTCAATAAAGTCATCCTTCCATTTTCTTTTAATAAAAAGTTCATAGTTTTGGCTTCTAAGGCGACTATCATATTCTTTTATGTGGAACCTAACTCAATTAACAATAAAACCTATATATTTTTAACCACTCATATGAGACCCACATGTTAAGGAATGTAACACTCTCGTTTCTTTTGGAATTTACGATTGTTCAACCGTGTCAACTATAAAAAAAAATCACAAAAATTAACGTTACAATATTAATGACAATGTGAAAATCTTTTTCCACTTTTGTACGGGTAACTTACTCATGTCCTAAACCATGATGGGAAGTTTAGTTTATGCCTTTCTTTAACATTGACTTCACCATTGCTTCTATTCTTACTTTTATGCTATCTAATTAAAATGTAAATTTATGTAAGAAAAGAGAGTCTCAATATTAGACTATAATATGAACTAATATATGAATTAATATACAAACACCATATAAATATTGAGTTCCTCACAATTATTTAAAATGTATCAATAACCAATTTCAAGTTTATCTTTTATTCACTTCACATATTTTTCTACTCCAAATGGTGTTACTTTTTGGGATAAAACCAATGTTGTTGGTAAAACCTATCTATTTTTTTTATGTTGAAAAGCCGCAAGTGAACAGGCTGTGACTTATAATTAAAAAAGAGCGGATATCAATCCCACAGGAATTGATGCCTAGACACCACTTAATTTAGATACAACTTCATTTAAGAAATGAAATTGTTGAATGTGAATAATCTAGAAAATTAAATTAAAATTAAAAGACTAATGTAAACAATGAAAAATACCACAATTGCAGAAAATCTAAATTCAAGAATCTAAATACTAAAGATTACTTTTTCCTTATTTTGTCTCCATCCCATTTTATTGATTAAATTATGTCTCATCCTAGATTTCCAAATGCACTAATTACCCTCTCTTAAGGTGTAACTATTTATCCCTAGTTGAATTGATGGGAATTGATTGAACGATCTCTCAACCTACCTAATGACTACCGATTTAACTAGTTATTAAGCTATCCAATGGGTGATCAATTGACTAATCGAGATCTCTCTTCTAACTATTAAATTAACATGATGATTGCCAGTCTATATGTCGCCAACTCTCGTTGTACAATCCTACACTAATCTTATCCCACTCACTCTCTCGATTTGTCGCAAGATAACAATTAAGAACAACATTCAACAAAGACAATTGCCTTCAATTCAATAAAATAGGAGTTCTATCAAAATAGTTCCAAAGCAATCCCTATAATGAAATCAGCCTAACATGGTCTCCATAACATCATCAACAATCAAATAAACCATTTTTACAAAGAATAGAAGAGATTAGAATGACGTAAAATGGAATAGAAAGTCTCCTTCTCTTCTTTACCAAAATTTGGAATTTAGTGTTGATGTGTTATTTTGCCCACTCTTGATGTTGATCCTTGTCTTCAATCCTTCCTTAATGGTTCAAACATGTGTTCTTCACACAAGGATGGTGTTTCTATAAGTAGGTGTCGTCTTGTCTTCTCTTCTTTGATCTTTCGATCAACCTCCAAATTGCTCCCTCTTATTTCCTACACAAAAATAGTCAATTCTTATCCTCAGTTAGCATCAAACACACAAGAACAGCAATGGAAATCAAACTTAATGAAAACATACAAAATGAATCCTAAACTAGAACAATAAATAATAATTATACTAGAAAATACATGTCAAATTCCTATAAAAACATAACCTAATGCACACCTATCAACATCCCCACACTTGAATATTTGCTTGTACTCAAGCAAAATAAAAACAACCAATCCATTCTACCACTTCACTTTCACAAAGGTCAAAGCACACAATCCCTCAAGTTCAAGCCAACTCAAATATCAAGTTAATGCATATATCATGACTACTTTTTCATTTGTGCATATAAGCAAACGCACAATTGGCACAGTCACTAAAAGATAAGTAAAGATGCAAAATGAATTTTTCTCACAGTTTTCACTCATTTAACTCAAGTGTTTAAGGGTTAGTGTTTCACTTAAACTCCCAATAGGAAACTACATTACCATTGGCTTGCTAATACACCAATTCTTTTCTACAAGTATTGCTTGCATAAATAGTTCAAAAGGACTTGTTCAGGATTGTAATGTGGTGAAGGTTAAGGTAGGTTAAAAGAAAGGAAAGGGGGTTAAGCACAAGAATTAGTAAAGTAAAAAGTGGAAATAAAAATGGGGTAACAAAACATAACTTCGAGACATACAAATGTAACCAATATTTTGCACTATTAATGCTATTCACTTGTTCTTCCTTTTCCTTCTTTTTGTTTTCTCTTTTTTTCCTTTTTCTTTGTACATAGAAGAACTATGACTCAAAATAGCATGATATACAATGTAACTTATAAGCAAAAGTATACTCAACTCATCTAGGTAACAAAAATTTCACGACAATCCTAACTTTCATTTCACTTAATACTCTACTAAGCTTGTGAAAAGGGTAGGATAATGGGGTTTAAAGTTATAAATTTTAGTTATTTTCACAAACAAAAGGTTAATGCTCAACAGGGGTAAGAAGGGACAATAAGCCAAGGGTTAACATAAAAAAGGTCTAGATTATCTCTATTAAGCATGCATCCAGTAGACTCAAACCGGTTCAAAGCAAGTTCTGAAGGTAGTAACCTACGAAAGTAACAGTCGTCAAAGAAACGAAATGACTGTAGATAGAGTCATATGGCTCAATCCTCACTTTAGCTCAAATGAAAACTCATTATGCATCTTTACACTACCTCATTGTTCAAATGTTGATTTGTGACTAAGCTTATGTAACCAACTACTTTTCGTCACTCTATATGGTTCACTTTCTACTCAAGTAGCCTAATTCGAGTTCAGGCATGCATTTAACCTAATTCCACTAACATGGTAGAATGTTATGGAAATATTTATGAGAGTGACTCAAGTGTGGTTCCATTGCTAACACAAAGCACACAATATGCCTAAACATGCATCTTATTCAACGCAATTTAAAAAAATGCAAGTAATAAGTTTGATGTCACCTCCCTACACTTAAAGATCATATTGTCCTCAATTTGAAAAGTTGAGCCCCAACTGAGTGACAATGACATTAATCCAACTAAATATGAAAACAACACAAACAAAAGAAATTGAAACTAACACATGATATTAAACCAAACAAGAGATACTGAAGTTAAACCAAATTAAAGAAATTAGAACTAGACAAAAGATATAGCACACACAATTGATAAGAAAACAATTATACGTGAAATAAAATGAACTGGAAGGTAAGAAAAGTTTATTCGGATGGTGGGGGCGATGGTGATGGTGTAGGAGCTTCAAAGTTGTTCCTCCGACAGAAATTGAGGAACCTTCTCTTTAAACTGCATTATTCCTTGTGAACTTGCCGCATTTGAGTGCCAAGTTCATCTAGTTGGGATGTCATCCATTGTTGAGTAGCGACTATTTGGTCGAGAATCAGTTAATATTGGTTAACCACTGCTAGTTCCCTCGGTTCTTCTGCTACTACTTCCTCCTCTGATTCTAGAGCTGCACTGGATGTGAAGGGTCGGTCTATGACTACACTAGCACCCTTTCTGCTCCTCACTATAGTGCACATTCGAGGATTGCGAAGCTTCATAGATTGGACCTTCACAATCTCGAAGCATCTCAAATAGACTATGTCAAACATGTTATGGGAAGTAATATGCATAGTCTTAGTATGAATATTATAAAATACACCTAAAGTAGAAGTAATATGAGCCATCCCAAAAGACATGTTCTTTTTATTAATCACACTCACTAGTGATCAAAAAATTCTGTAAAGTGTGTTGATTTTAAGCTTTTTATCTACGCACTATAAAAAGAAAAGTTCTTTAGTTGAGTATTTACTAATTTCCATTTTATTAAACATAGTCAGGTACATAAATTTGTGTAAAAGTAAATGCTCAACAGTATGGATTAGAGAATTACGTGTATTACATGAGTCAAAATCTTTTTCACCAATGAGAGTGTTCCAATAAGCATCAAAATCAAAATCCAGATAATCATCAAAAAAATTTGCATTCGATAAATTAAACAATTCATGAATGATAGAATAATCAAGTTTGAAAACATTTCCACCTATCATAAACCAAAACAAATCCATTTTAGAGTTATACCTAACTGTTATGAAAAACTCTAAAGATAAGGTGGAAAAAGTAGGTACGCCGCATCGAACAAATCTTTTCCACCCTATGTTAGCAACTAATTGTTCAAGTTGGCATCTCAATCCTATATTTTCTAACACGTCAAAATCAAATTACATAGGAGTGACTATTGCTCTACTCCTAAAGTCACAGAAACGTGCACCTTCTTATTCCAAGTAAATCAAAAAAGGGGCCTGATAGGTTACTGCTAAATTGATTTTCCTTTCACTAGAAACTTGAAGGCGGAGCTTGTCAACCAGTTGCTTGACACTACTCATCCTTACTGGAGCCATTGTGAGAAGAAAAACTACAAAAATGAAAGAAAGAGAGTAAAATTCGTATTTTAGAGAGAGAAAATAAAATCCCACCTAAATCCTTTTGTTTTTTAATGATTGATGGATGAAAAGAGTCAAGGAATGCAAGATTAATGGAAAGGGATGAAGAAAATATCAAGAATCTAGATGAAAAATGAGGGGTTTTCAATAGGGGAAAGAGAGAAAATCGTGTGTTAGAGAGAAAGAGTGCAAAATTTTAAAAATTAGTGAGAGAAAAATGTGGGAGGGAAACTTAAGTTTTCCTTCGGATAGGATTCCCACACACGTGGGAATCCCCACATTTCCCACAACCATAGGATTCCTCTCCAGAAACTTTCTGGGGAGGATTCCCACATCCGTGGGAATCACCATAATTCCTACGGATGTGGGTTTTCTCTCCATAAACTACAATTCCCAAGAGCATGGGAATCGATGATCCTCACAATTTCGAACCTTCTTCCAAGCTTATATGTACTCTCCATGATCCCAAAACATACAAACACATCAAGATAATATTATCAACAGGAAATTAGAAAAGAAAACAAATTGAAATTCAAACAAAATAAACATGAACATCAATCAAAATTAATTAAAAAATGATCAAAACAAAATCAAACCAAAACTAGGTAAAATTATTCAAAAGAGAATAGCAACCGTAAGTTGCCTCCTATGCAATGCTTTGTTTATTGTCAGTAGCTCGACTTCTCTTTATGCTCATGGTGTCTCAAATGACTGATCTAGTACCCAAGCAAAAATTGATCTTAAACTTTGTAGATGAGCTACCCTATTATAGATTCCACCTTCTTTCTTATTTTCCTTTCTTTGCTTTCTTCTACATGTTTGTTTCTTCCGAAACGCATTTTCATGGTCCTCAATTCTTTTCCACCCTCCTTTGAGTTTGGGTCTCTTGATATCTGTCAGGGCTAGTGTAGGATGATAATTTTTCTTTGATACCTCAAATGTCAACTGCTCCTTTCCTACCCTCAGTATTAACTGGCCCCCATCAACATTAATGATTGCATGAGTAGCAGCTAGAAATGGTCGCCCCAAAACTATTGTAGTTTCCTTGTCTTCACTAATATCCAGTATCTAAAAATCTACAGGGAAGGTAAACTTATCAATATATAGTTGCACATTTTTTATAATCCCCTTTGGTAAATACACCACTCTGTCAACCATCTTTATTAATGTCTTGGTAGGCTCAACACTCCTAGACCCAACTTCTGACTAAATGAGTATGGCATCATGTTGATGCCAGCTCCCAAATTCACAAGTGCTCGATCTATCTTAAATCTATTTATATTACAAAGAATGAAGAAGTCTCCTGGATCTTCTTTCTTTTGTGTTATATGTGGACCTTCTTCTAATATGTGCTTGATAATCTCTTCCTTTAACGATTCCTTTAACATGAGCTTTTTCTAAAGTTAATTTGTTATGTCGGCCATCTTGATTATCTCCCCATCCTCAGAATTCCTAACTACTCCACTTAAAGATGACTTCTGCTGGGCGAAAATCTGATGTGGAAGTCTAAGTTGAAGCTCCCTAATCGACTTGCTTACGGGTCTGTTCAAAAGGACTTCCTATGCTTTTTTTTCTTCCTTGTCTCCTTCTTTCTCCCTATGTTCGCTTCCTTTCATCTCTATCTGATTAATGGCCATGATTCTCTACTTTGGATTCACCTCAGTGTTTCTTGGTAGACTACCTGCATTTTGTGAAGATAACACGTTAGCTAGTTGACCTACCTAAACTTCCAGATTGTGGATGGTTAACCCGTGTTTCTTTAAAATCTGATCAAATTTTGTTTCCATCCTCTTATGATTTTCCTCCTACCTTTCATGCATCCTTTTTTTGTTCTCCTCTTGTGTTGCCAGTTTGGACTCCAAGGCTTCCATCATCTTATCCATTTTTCTTCCAGTGCTCTGAGTCAATCTTGTTGAAATCCTGGTAACCGTTGTAGTCTTTATTGGCTACCTACATTATTGTTACTCTAAGAAAAGTTTGGGTGGTTTTTCTAACCCTGATTATATGTATTTGAATACAGATTATTACCTCACTATGGCTGGCCTAGTTAACTTACCTGTTCAATTCCGCCAGCTCCCACTAGGAAACACTCTGTTGAGCTGTGATTACTCTCCCCACATAGCTCTTATTGTGCTTGCATCACCTTCACTGCTGAAGTAGATGCTCCTTGCATTTTGTTCAGCTACTCGTAAGTGTCATGATCTGAGCTTACAAGGAAGTAACTGAATCAATAGGTATTATACCTTTCTGTTCCTTATGGCCTTGTCTGCTCCTCTCGCTTGACCACATGCAGTTGTTGCTTGTTAACTCTTCCAACAAATCATATATTTCTTCCACCGTCTTCCTCATTAGTGAACCTTCAATTGCCACATCAATTATCCCTCTTATGCTTAGATTCACTCTATTATAGAATGTTTGAAGTAGAAACTCCTTCGGGAGGTTATGATGTGGCCAACTTCTTTAAGATTCCTTAAATCTCTCCCAATCTTCATAGAGAGATTCTCCGTCACTCTGCTGGAAATTTGTTATCTCCTTGATAATCCTCGTCGTCTTTGTTAATGGGAAGTACTTGATGAGGAATGCTTGGGCGAGCTACTCCCCAATCGTAAAGAGAGTCTCAATATTAAATTATAATATGAACTAATATGTGAATTAATACACAAAGACCATATATATGTTGACTTCCTTATAATTATTTAAGATGTATTAATAGCCACTTTCAAGTTCATCTTTTATTCACTTCACATATTTTTCTACTCCAAATGGTGTTACTTTTTAAGGAAAACCAATGTTGTTGGTAAAACCTATCTACTTGTTTTACGTTCAAAAATTGCAAGTGAACGAGTCGTGACTTATGGTTAAAAAAGAGTGGATATCGATCCCATAGGGATTGATGCCTAGACACAGCTTAATTTAGAAATAACTTTGTTTAGGAAATGAAATTATTGAATGAAAATAATCTAGAAAATTAAATTAAAACTAAAAGACTAATGTAAACAATGAACAATACCACAATTGTAGAAAATCTGAATTCAAGAATCTAAATGCTAGAGATTACTTTTTCCCTATTTTGTCTCCCTCTTATTTTATTGATTGAATTATGTCTCACCTTAAATTTCTAAATGTACTAATTACCCTCCCTAAATTTGTAACTATTTGTCCCTAATTGAATTAACAAGAATCGATTGAATGATCTCTTAACCTATCTAATGACTCTACCTATCTAACTAGTTATTAAGCTATCCTATGGGTGATCAATTGACTAGTCGAGATCTCTCTTCTAACTATTCAATTAACATGATGATTTCCAGTCTATAGGTCACTAACTCTCATTGTACAATCCTACATGAATCTCATCCCACTCACTCTCTCAAGTTGTTGCAAGATGACAATTAAGAACAACAATCAACGAGCACAATTGCGTTCAATTCAATAAAATAGGAGTTCTAACAAAATAATTCCAAAGCAATCCCTACAATGAAATCAGCTTAATATAGTCTTCATAACATTATTAACAATCAAATAAACCATTTTTTCAAAGAATAGAAGAGATTAGAATGACAAAAAAAGGAATAGAAAGTCTCCTCCTCTTCTTTGCCAAAATCTGGAATTTTGATGTTGATGTGCTATTTTGCCCAATCTTGAAGATGATCCTTGTCTTCAATCCTTCCTTAATGGTCCAAACATGTGTTCTTTACTCAAGGATGGTTTTTCTATAGGTAGGTGTCATCCCTCTTGAAGATGGAGGCTTAATTGTATTTAAATAGCCCAAAACCCCTAGGTTTAATGAAGCCTCGTAGATTGCCTTCGGATTACAATTCCCACACCCGTGGGAATTTTCCTGATTCCCATGAGTATGGGAATTGGTCAAAGACACTCTTCATTTCTTCCATAATTCCCATATCTAGTGGTAATTCGCATGATTCCCACGAACATAGGAATTGGGCATAGAATCACTCTTCTTGTCTTCTATTCTTTGATCTTTTGTTCAACCTCCAAGTTGCTCCTTCTTCTTTCTTAAACCAAAATATTCTATACTTACCCTCAATTAGCATCAAACACATAAGAACGACAATGAAAATCAAAACTAATGAAAACATACAAAATGAATCCTAAACTAGAACATAAATAGCAATTATACTTGAAAACACAGGCCAAATTTCTATAAAAACATAACCTAATGTACACCTATCAACCAACTACTAACCATCTTGGTGAGAATCGAAGATACATTATTCTCTATTAAATTGTGTCTTTTTCTTATGAAATTATCTAGAAAATTTTCAAAAAAAACTCTACAGTAGAGCCTTTAGGTCAAACTTTATTATGTGCATAGCACTTAAGAGAGCCCAAAAACTTTTAAAAATATATATAACATCAAAATTTTCTACTAAATAATATAAAAATTCAATAAATTTATAGTTAAAAAAATACCCTTCAACTAGGAACATTCATTGAAATTGAATTGTATCACAAAGTTTTACCTCGTATGGTAAGTGCATTGTCAAATACACTATGACATCAAAGAATGATGGTGGAAAAACTAGTTCAAGCTTATGAAGAATTAAAAAACTGTCCTTTCCATTTGATCAAGTTCTTATAGTTATAGTGTCTTACAACATAATAGCTTAAAAATCACTGAATTCACCCAAATTTGTTGACATATCCTTCAATAAACACCTACATATTCTAATAAGAAGTAACCATTGGAGAAGCATATAAGAATCATGGCTTTTCACGACCAAAACTTTTTCGTGATATGCATTGACATAATATGCTATATTAGATGCATAACTATTAGGAAGCTTAATTGATTTAATATATTAGTAAAAAGTTTGTTTCTCATTTTTTAAGTATAGTCTAATAAACATATGGAAAGCAAATATTTATATTCATATCTTCTAAGTATATTATAGCCTTAATTGTGTCTTTCAATTTGCCATCAATACCCACAAAATGCCTAAAATATTCTCAAAAATGTTTTTTCAATATCTATAACATTAAGATTATACCTCAATATCAAATCCTTCTTAAAAATGCAAATTACAAAATATGTTCTTTTAATCATAATTGATATCAATAGTAGTTTGCTTTTTCTATCTAATACTTGAGTATTTGTTAGGTATAAACTCTTTGACAGTGCATGTCAAATGCACTGCAAAATTCTCCTAACTCTGCGCACTAAATTTTATAATTATGGTGAGTCAGGATTTTAATCCATAAGAATGTCGGTTAATTTTCGTAATGGAATTAATTGATGCAAGGACAATATAAAAGGTGGGTTTTGGATTTTTAGAAATTTAGAAAATGAAATAAAAGTAAACTATCGAAAACAAATTAAAACAAGCAATAGAAAGTGATTAAAGTGTCGAGTATGAGTAAGTTTAGATTTTAAGGTCAATCTTAGCATAACACAATCAAGCATATTCCATCATCCTAATGTCTTCACACGTTTCTTCGAACTATTGATCTGAGACTAATAGAGCACTCCCAATTTTCCCTTAGATTGTTTTTAATTAAGATATGATTATTAAGTAAACCTATCTACCAAATGACCTAGCGTACGATCTCTATATTCAATATAGCTACAGTATTACAAAGTGGAAAATGCCCAATATTGGCACTAACCTCACACATTTGGGTTACCTAACCTATGTTATGTTGTTCCTAATGATTCATGATCATTAGATGCTACTAACAAACATCAAATGTAACAATTATGGTTTACATTCAACAATATAGTAATTGGTTTGAAATGGAACAATCAAAATAATGTATTAAGATCATCTGTCTAAAACCCAACTCAATCAACATAAACAACATAACAATTTGAAAAGAGATTACAATGTTAAAAGAATGAAATAGCTTAACCATGACTTCTCTTTGATGTCCCTATTAAACTGGCGTCAGGAAGTTAGCCTTCCATCTCCATCTTCAAGCTCTCACCATCAGTCATCCTCTCCATCACCATCGATGTTGAAGAAAGAAGAAAGCCCAGTAAGAAAATGAGAGAAAACTATTAGCTAGGTTATGTCTTGAATTCCGTTCTTTCGTCACTCTATTTTCCTTATATATTAAAATTTTGGTTTAAAACTGAGTGACACCTAGCCAAGACACTTGAATTTCTCACATTAATTCTCAGGCGCGACAATTCAAGGTTGTTTAAGGTCATTACAAAACTGTGTAAGTCTGTTACGGCCGTGCATGGCCCTCTCACGGCTATGAGAGATATCTCATGGCCATAAGAAATGTTGCATTTCTCATGCCCATACAATCCAATGTTGGGTTATGAGACTTCTCCTTTCTTTGTTCTTCATTTGACTTTCTCTCTTGCCTCTTCTTCTTTCAATCCTCTTCTTTTTCAAGCTCTATGAATCAATAGAACATGGAAATTGAGAAGATGGCTTCAATAATATGCTTTTGGGTCACTTTAGCTTCTTTACTTCCAAAAAGTACCTAAGATCAAATATGAGCTAAAGTGAGTATCCTAAGCATTTCTAAGACATCAATCACTAATTGTAGCATATCAAATGAATAAAAATTTAAACACATATCAAGTTCCCTTGCACTTAGCTTTTGATCATCCTTAGGCAAATCATCAAAATCAAACTCACAAATCAAAACTTTTACTCATTTTCCATACTTCCTAAAAGTAGATAACAATAAGTAAAAGATAAATGACTTTCAAAACCTATAGCAATAACTCAACATTTAAAGCTTCTTCATATGATCAATCAACATTCATCACCCTTAAAAAATGAGTAATCTAGAGGTATACTTAGACAAAAGGTGTTTAAATACGAAATTTTGATGGGTACACTCAAACACCATTCATAAGCACAACAATCCATAACTTTTCATATCATTTCATTTCTCCACCACTAAAAAGTCACATGCATAACCATGAATCGAAAGACCTTTTTAAGGTTATAATGTGGGTAGGGGTAAGATGTATTTTATGTTGTTAATGTTGAAGAAATACATAAGATTAAGTTCTCATCATGGTTAGGACTCGAGTAAGTTATTAATGGAAAATTATGAACTTATGGCATTTTATATGTCAAATTAAATTCTAATTATAATTTATTTTATAGATGATATGGCTACATAACTATAATAAGCAAGAAGTCAAAACAGTATTATATGTTTTGGCATGTGGCCCCATATGTGTTGCAAAAAATATACAGGTTACATTATTCATAAAGTTAGATTTCATATAGAAGATCGAGACAATTGACTTAAAAGCCAAAATTGTGGGATTGTTGTTAAGGGGTGTCATGATAATTTTATTGACTTCTACGGTGTCATCTCAAAAATAATATAGTTGCATTACATCAAATATAAAAAGTTTGCTTTATTGAAGTACAAATGGTTTAATCTTGGTGACATAAAAGTGAAGCAATATTACTAGCATTAATGTTAGTAAAACATGGTATGATAATGACCCTTTTGTCCTTGCAAGTCAAGTAAATCAAGATTTTTACTTCAATTACACTATATTGGTTAACAATTGGAAGGTCGTTCAAAAGTTTCAACATAAAAATCTCTTTGATTTTATGAAAGAGAAAATGGTCAAATGAGTGAAGATGGTGATGAACTATATTAAAAGATTCAATCGGAGCTGAATAATGGAGCCATATAAATAAAAGATGCAGATATATAGTCATTCCATATGAGAGATGTTAATCTCAATATAGTACAAGTGGATAAAGTACAAGTCAATCTTATCGTAGAAAGAGATGACTAAATTGAGGATGAAGTATATGATAATGATGATACTTTGGTCAGATATAATAGTGATGAATAATCGAATCATAATGTAATTAATGATGATGATTTTTAAGATCTTAATCATGATAGTTGAAGGTAAAAAGAAAATTTGTTTATATTGTTTAAAATGTATTGTTGATGTTTAAGTTATGTTTTCACGTATTGTTGATATTGATGTTTGAGTTATGTTTATGTGGATTTTTTTTGTTTGAGTTATGTTATTGTTGTTGTTGATGTTTGAGTTATGTTTATGCGTATTGTTGGTATTTGAGTTATGTTTTTGCGAATTTTTTATGTTTAAGTTATGTTTATACAGATTTATTATGTTTGAATTATGTTTAAGGGGATTTTTTATGTTTGAGTTATATTTATGCATATTGTTGATGTTTGAATTATGTTTATGAATATTATTGATATCTAAGTTATAAATGTCCATTATAATAGCACTTGGTATAAACAAAGGAAAGAAGATGGCAAGTATCAAAGTTGTCCTTATTCAACAATAACCAGATCAATTAGATCCTACTTAATAACAACCGTATCAATCAGATCCTAGCCAACAACAATAATCAACTTCATCCATTAATGAGCCAAGTTAGTAACAACCTTCATCTACCTCAACTAGGGTAAACGGATCTGTAAGTTTGTTAATCATTAACACCTACAATAAACTTATGCTCAAATATATATCTATATGTTTAATGTGTATTTTCTTATCATTATTCATTTTTTGTCAGGTTCTAGTACCGCCAGAAAAAGAGGTAGAGATATAACTATCGGTTATGAGTTGCAACGAATGAATGTTGCTATGAATAGCAACTTGTTTATACATATTGATACCTCATAAAATCATCTTATAGACAAAGTTCAGTCAAAAAAATTGTCCAATGAGTTAGGGGTAATTACCAGAACGGAATTGCCTTGCCTTAAGCATGCCAAACAGTTGAATGATGATAGCTTACTAAAGAATGCTTGGATAAAGTTTCGGTAAATTTTCAATTTAATTAATTATATACATTGTTGTTTTATTTTCATAAAGATTAATTTCACCTTTACTTATTGTTCATAGATGAAGTTAAATACCGTCGAGATTAACAAACCTAATGTTTCAAACTGTTTCACTTTACTTTTGAAACAAAAGACTAAGGATTATCGTTATCGAATATATAAACATCACAAATCTTTTTCTTCAGATGAGGAGGCAAGGAGACATGTTTCATAACGGATATCTCCAAAAAATTGGAATAGTTTGTGTGATTATTGGGCCTCTCCCAATGTTCAGGTTTGTTTTCTTTCTCTTCCCATTTTCTTCTATTTATCTTGTTACACAATTTAATGACTATTACTTGTCTTTATTTAGGAAAAGTGTGAGAAACCAAGATTAAAAGAGGAAAAATGAAAACTCTTCACAACCAAGGCTCCAAATCATTTTTAGTCTTGCGATGTAGCATCTCGTCTCTCAAATAGTTAAGAGTTTTAAGGAGTTAGACTAATAAGTCATATGAGTGGTAACATATAGAACAAAATTGATGCAACAATTACATGATCTTCATAAATATGTTCAAGTGCATAATATTAGCATACACACATAAATTTAGAATTAGACAAATTGCCCTCAATTGGTATATTCTAGGGTATGAAATTAAGATGAATGTGACAAATGACTGAGCTTAAGGAGGGTGATATGAATGAGAATTTCCAACATCTTGTACGTTGGTTTACCAATGACAAGAATTGATGGACTATAATTAGTAACCTTGGAATTAATTGGTATGATTGAGAGAATTATGAATTAATGTGTATTTTGGACTAAGAAAAAAATATCAAGTGGCAAGACAATTGATAAATAACGGTAGAAATAACTGACACGTGGTAATAGAAATAAGTGACATGTGGTGTTAGGATTTGTTGACAAGTGACATAGAAAATTGGGTGACAATTGGTATAGAAATTGGGAAACAAATGAACTGATTACTAAGAAATGTGTAGTAGCATAAGCAAGAAGGCATTTGCTTTTAATTTTGTTATTAAGTGGTGAGTGCCATGACATGTGTCATGACACCCACTAAGCAATCAACCTCCTTGCTTATAACTCACAAATTATCCAATTAAATGACCCTCTCTCTAGTGTTTTTCATTTGTAAGAACTACTATCATCTCTTCTCCTCTCTATTTATGACCCACTCATGATCTTCATATTCTTACTGTTGGACCCCGATTTTTGAGTAAAATAAAGAAATATTCAAAAGTGTATGAGTTGATTGAAATAGAGTTGAAAAACAAGAACTAAAGAGAAAAAGAGTGAAAATATGAAAACTTGTGAAAATTT
>JAOSBN010038588.1:0-15595 GCA_027563595.1 Erythroxylum suave
AATGGTGTTATATGAGTGCAGTAAATTAAAGAATGAATGGGTAAATGTATAGGTTCTGTTTTGGTTAAGGATCAAACGTAGATCATGAATTGTTTATGAATGAAATTGAGTTGAAAAGGAGTGGAGAATGACAGAGTAGAAAAGGATGATCTTTGTACAAATATCCTAGGTGTGAAAATCTTGAAAAACTTGAAGATGATGGATTTGAAAATGTTCACTGCGTATGCTTCAGTGTTTTAGCCATAACTTCTTCTAGAGTTATTCAATTGAGCTGATTCTTGATCTGGATTAAACTATAGATATATGGATATATTTTTCATAAAGAAACCAAATTTAATTTTGATGTTAAGGGTCTCAAAAATTGACATGAAGTCTGAGAATTTCTGGGAATGAATAGTAAGAGAGTTAAAATTTTGACCTGAAACTTCCATGAATTTACTGTACTTATCTTGATGGATTTTGACAAAATTATGTTCATGAAAGTTTTATATATTTCTTTAAGCTTTCTATTGATATCAAGTTTGTAAATTTTGGAGTTCTGGATCAAAAGTTATGGAGGTTTGAAGTTGAGATGTTGGTGGAGAAGATGAAGTAGAGTTGCTGACTTTTGAAGTTAGGAAATTTGACTTTGGTGGTTCGACCAAAGGGTTGACTCACCCTGAGCAACTTTCCTTCTTTTGAACATAATTTATTCTATAAATCTCCAAATGATATTATTCTTGAACCAATAGATTCCTAACACACTGTTCTAACCCTCCATAAACTTTTGTAGCATTTTGAATTGAATTGAGAAATATTGATCAATTCAAAGTGTGGAATTTGTTGGAACAGTGAGATAGGATTTTCTTCCTGAATACCCTTTGGTATTTTGATTATATCTGGATCTATAGGATTCTAAATTAGACGCTTGTTAATTTAGAGTAAACTAGAGAAATAGGGACACAAATCATATGAAGAAGTCGAATTGTGATTCAATTTTTAAGATGTTTAATTTCTGGATGGAAGTAGTGTATAGCATACTGTTTTTGAATATGAACAGCCCGAAAATGTTTGAGGCATATCTTCCAAATTACTGAACCAAATTGAGTGATTTTTTATGTCAATAGAAACATAAGACATAGAGGAACACTTTTATAGAAGAGAGTATGACCAAATTACATCATTTTCACCTTCTGATTGAATGTGAACAGTAGACCCGAAAGTGTGTTTTGGAAAAATCTGAAATGATTCAGTGAGAAAAGAATTGTGAATTTAATGTTGTTAGTGAGGCATAAACCTAAGTAGAAATTATACTTAGATGAGTTTTGATATGAGAATGATTTTGTGATGAAATTGATGGGAAGATACCCGGGATTGTCATGAACATGCATTGTACATAATTCATTTCATACATGTGCATTATTAAACACTCCTAATTTTGCAAATTGTGATATATGTGTATGTTGTTTGATATAGAGGAGCAACTAGAACGTCAACCTCCAGACGTTGCTGAAACTTCCAGGCATTAGCTTCGGGAGCAATTTGTGAGTAACCTAGACGGTTTCTCTCAATTATTGTTTGCTTAAATTATGCTTTGAATGATAAATGAATGATTGAATGAATGCTGCTTGATTGTTGGTTCCGGATAGAAGGTCCGATGACTATGAAATGTGGAATGGATATTGAAGTGCTAATTGTATGTGAATGAGAAGAACTGATTGTTTTCTTGAATTGATTGAGTGATTATGAGATGCATTACACATATGAATGCATGATTAGATAACGAGAGTTGTGACTTGAGTAGCCACCGAAAATGAGCTCAAAGCTTTGAATGTGATTAAGAGCCAAAGGCCCTGTATCCCCAACGGATAAGGGATAATATAAATGAGCCCGGTATTTACAATGGATACGAGACAGTTTAGGCACTCAGTCACAACAATGGAATAAGTAGAAAAGAGTCACATCTGCATTCCATATGCTTTTTATTAAGATGTTTGATTGATTAAAATGTAAAATTTTTTTTTGCCTATGCTTAAGTAAAAATGTGATATTGATGTAAAGTACAATTTTATGAAATATGTGTTATGTGAAATGATGTGTTGCATGAATTGAGTGAACCATCGATGATGGCTACCTCATTGAGTTCTCAAAACTCACCAAAATTGCAACATTGTCTTTTCAGGACCGAGAGATGACTCTAGCTACTGAAAGGCTCTACCTGTTGTGTAGATTGTGATTTGGCAAGAGAAGTCATGGCTCAAAGGTCGGTCAGTTGGGATTTGTATATTTTTCTCTTTCATGTAGTACTTTTGTACTCGGTTTTGATGATGAACATGTAGTAAGTATTGAAAGATACAATGTAGACTTTTGGTTTTGTGAAATGAAATGAGGAAAAAGTTGGTTTTAAAATATTTTGATTTTCTTATGATGCTTTATAAGTAGTAATGATACGATGCCATGTGAAGTGAATGTAGTGATCAAACATAGCTCACCCTTATCGTAGGATATGTCCCGGAATGACCTCCGGGCATCCCGGTTTGTACCTTACAGTAAGGGGCGCTATAGAAGCTCTTTGGGTTCAGTGGGTTCATTCTATTATTTTAAGACGAAAAAATTTCTGGAGTTCCCAACCAATCAATAATAGCTCATGGAGTTGGAGAAAAATCTTTTTTGTGAGGGATATATTAGGGATATAGTTCAGATTTAGGATAGGAAATAGCAATACTACTTTGTTTTGGCAGGATCCTTGGCATCCTAGAGGACTTGATGCAATTCTCTTCACTAGGGGAGATCAATGGATCGGGCCTACCAATGCTAGCAAGAGTCTCTGAAATTATCAGAAATAATTAGTGGAGCTAGCCAGAGTTCAATATAGCGACCATCGATAACCTAGAACCCTTATCATACCAACCAAATAGCTCTATTCTAGACTACTTGGAATGGTTAGCTAGCCCCTCTAAACAGTATACCAATGGAACAACCTATAATGTCTTAAGACCACCTCTATCAAGAGTTCCTTAGTATAAACTGGTTTGGTTTAAAAGCAACAACCCTAGGTGTTCTTTCATACTATGGCTGGTTTTCCTAAAGAAGATGCAAACACGGGACAAACTTTTCTTTCTCCATACTTCTAACCACTGCTCCTTATGTATCTCGAACAATAAGTCCATTGAAAACTTGTTCTTCGAATGTCCCTTCTTTAAAACCGTGTGGGAACATGGTCTCACTCACTTCCAAATACACCTTCCCAACATCACAAACCTCCATTCCATCCTAATGTGGTTTAATCAGTCCTTAAATTCCACAGTTATTAACCTTTTGCCTATCCTTCTTTCTACTACTGTCTATAACATTTAGACGGAGAGGAACAACTAAGCATTCAAAGATGAAGCCAAGGACGTGGCGAGACTGAACTCCAATGTAATCTTCCAGGTTATGGAACATTTTAGCTCAAAAAATATAAGAAGGTAACTGCTGGAGTGTTTGTTATTATTCACTAATCCTTATTTCTGCAGGTTTGACAGTTTAGAAGAGCCAATAGAGTTACAACATGTTCTAGTTTTCAAAAGAAAAAGAGAAGACAGGTTTCTTAACGAAGGAGAACCTAAACTTGGTTCAAGCTATTAGAGATAAGATGGAGACTAGTAGCAGGGAGAAAGGGCTCTACCCTTCTTCAACCCAGTAGGCCTTACCTATTCAGCAGAAGGTGGAGCCACTCAAAAGCATTACCGATGAGGGGGAGTCTTGGACTTCTGGTTAAGTTAAGAGCAAATGTATATGAGCACCTTTGCTTTACTATGAGTGTGTAAAAGAGTATGTGTTCTAGTTAAGAAGTTCCTTTCTTTAAGGTCATCATGGTGGGTTGATAAGTTTGGGTAGTTTGTTGTGGGATAATTGGAGCATTAGTTACAGAGAGTTGGTTGTAAGTTGACTGACAAGTATATTCATATCCATAGGTGTGGATTCTCATATCGTGGATGGAAGAGAGTTGCCTCTTGGGCATTCTCTTGCTTTGTAAATAATTTTTTTGTTGATTTATTTAATTTCACTGATTTACGAAAAAAATTAGTTCATTCACAATTGAATAATCAAGTTGGTCACTTGATTATGGTTTAGATTGTAGTGTTGCGATTTATCTCCATGTAAGTAAAAGAGTTTACTTCAAGGGAATAATGAATTTCATATCAGGATATTAGTTAACTATCGATAATGACACTATTAAATGAATCCAGAATCAAGTATTTTTTTAAAGAATAAAGTGGGTCATTACTTTAATCTTAAAGCATACACTTTAGCATTCCTTTATTACGAACCACAATCTTGATGAGTGGTGAACTCATATGTGTTTCATTATAATTCTTGATATGATCTGAATGGATTTTTACAGAGTATCGATCCAGTGCCTGCATGATGGAATTATTAATTGAAACATGTATCAAGGAACATTCCCTCAATTAAAGAGTTTATAATGATATCATCACTTTTAGATGTTTTTATAGAGTTTGGTGATTAAACTGACAACAGTAGTTTGATAGACTCGCTACCCATCAAGTCTTAACATCAAAATGAGATCTTGTGTGTTAATCACCATATAGATCAAAACGGGAGATCTAGAAGGAAAAAAACTAATATAAGGGAAAAACAGTAATTTTACCCTTTATTGTGTGGGTGGCTATAATATGGTTCATAATAAAGTTTGTAATTGGACATCTTATTTGAAACATGTATTCTAATAATATTTAGTAATTCAAGAGTTCAACCAATTGTCTTTAGTGGAATGACATTTGGTTAACAAGCATGAATTAATTATAATGAGATTAAATTAATTCCGAGCTTATTGGAGCTTGAATTATATAAGTCCAACTAGATTCCCCATTTGGCTTTTAGGAAGTTTATCAAGCAAAGTAATAAATATAAATAGAGGTTTTAAAGCCCATGATTGAATGTTGGGCTTACTTTTAATTAGAAGCCCAAATGAACATTTAATATTGGGCTTGACTTTGTTTTGATTTGATTAATTTGATTAATTAAATTGAACCAAAGTTATTAAAGAAAGAAGGAGGGCATATTTTGGTTTTTTGTACCTAAACCATTTAATGATAAGATCATTACTCCCTTTAATGATGATAAAACATGATAAAAGCTATCTTTAATTTAGCAATTTGATGCTAAATGTGCATGTATTCTCTCTTCCTTCTTTCATCCATAACCGAAAATGAGAAGGTCTTATTTAGGTTATTGGTCTTTTCATATAGCCATCTTAAAAAAATGAGAAGAGTCTCATTTATTGGCTTCTTTATGATTGATTAAAGAATGAAGTGATGCATTGGATGCATATCACTTCTTTTTTCAAGAGAACTGAAATTGACAAGGAGAGGAAGAGGGTTTCTTGCATTTTTTGACTCACTCTCTCCTCTCATACATGCATAGCCGAAACTGGAATGAGAAGAATCTCATTTTTTGGCTTCTTTCTTCTAAGAAAAATTTCCTAAAAAACATTTCTTCTCCTTTCCCACCAAAGGATCTTGTTAACAAAGTTTTCCAAGAAGAATAGGTGGTAGATCAGATTGGTCGAGGATTCAACAACAAGGAGAGGATACATTGACAAAGGAAAGGATACAAAAGAGTCAAAGCTATAACAAGGATTCGAAGAGGATACAAAAGTGAGGAGTCAAAGCTATAGCAAGTAGTCAGTATATTCCTACCACCTTATTCTTTTGTAAATTATTTTCCTTATACCATATCATGTATAGCTGAAACATGTTGATTTGGTTATGTTATTTCCGCTACGTTTTTATTTTGAAAAAGTTTTAAACTCTACCGTTTAACCAAATCTTGCATCCTTTTGTTTTTGATCCAACAACTTATAGAGATTTGATATGTGCTTAACTAATTGAATAATTATTCCATAACACTTAGTCATTAATGACGTAAAAAGATACTTACTTTGACTCATATGTGATTTTAGGCATAATTCAGAAGCAAAGGAGTTAAAGTGAGTCGAAAGCATCATAATTGGGTCATTTTCTGAAGGTTCAGACTCGCTTGTCTTTATGGTGCAAGAAGAAGAAGAATAGAGCAAAAATAATACAAGAAGATAAGAAAATCAAGAAAATGGTAAAGAAGCTCACAGTTATGCATGATTTGTCATGACTGTGAGACATCTTTTCTTTAAATTTTCACATTTCTTTTGTATGCGTGTGTGTTTTTAGGTGTTTGTTTCTTACTTTTTTTTAAAAGTTTTCAATCAAAACAAGAGAAAGAATAAAACAAACAAACAAAATTTGCTTGTTTTATGTTGCTTCTAGGATTATATTCATGATTAGAGAATGAATTGGCTAGAGGACTTTATAGCAAACTTTAGCATGTACTTTTGATTTTGAGATTGGTTGATGTGCATTATCTTTAACAGAGTAATGACTAGTGGTAGACAAAGTCGATGAGATTTTGAGCCTTTATAGATTGACACATTCATATTAGTATCATTGCCTTTTGATAATGTGTAACCTTCATGGCATGTAAATCCTAACTTTGCCTTGATTTTCTATTCGAGACCACATTACTCTCACATGCATTAACATGGAAATGATTAGACATTCTTTGCTTTTTCAAATTATATTATCCAAATAGCCTACCCTATTGATATGATTTCTCCCTTGTTAAGCCCCATTAAGCTTTATTTGCCTTTTCTTTGTGTATTAACCACATTACATGCTTTAACCCTAACCAAATGTCCTTCCCAAACCTTAAAACTAGTGGAACATTTTTTGATTCTTAAGTTTGTGTATGTAGAAAAGTATAAGTGTGGGAGGTGTACATATGTGTAGGTTGGTTATAATGTAGGGATGCTATCTTATGTCATATCATTGAAATTCCTATATTGATGTAGTGTTTTTTAATTTTCATAAGAGAAAAGAAAAGAAAAAAAGAAAAGCAAGAGAAAAGAAAAAAAGGGAAGAAAGAAAGAAAAAGAAAAACATGAAAAAATGTTTAAATAAATGTAGCAAGGAGGAAATGCATATATGTTGAAAAATTATTTATGATTAGTCTTTCCTCATAAAGTTGTATTGAATAGGTTACTTAAGTATGTTGAATATGAGGAGGATGTTGCTTTCAATGGCTACTCCTTATGGTTACCAAATCTTATTTATGATCAATTTTTGTGAGTGATATATGCTTCATGTGGTTTGCGTTTGACAGCTTGGGATTGAGTGGTCAAATATCATTTTTACATTCATCATAGTTCATTGAGTGTTACTTTTGTTTCACTGGTTTTGATGGCTTTCATGCTACTTGACCCAAATAAATCTCACCTTACATTTACCCACATTATAACTCTAAAAAGTCCTTTGATTCATGATTTTGCATGTGAACTTTAGTGGTGGAGAAATGAAATGATATGATCATGAATGGTGTTGAGTGTACCTATGAACATATCTTGTTTGAACACATTTTCCAAGTATACCATCAGATTGCTTGATTTTTAAATGTATTAAATGTTGATTGATCGTGAGTAAAAGCTTAGAATGTTGAGTTCTTATTATGATTTTTGAAATTCAATCACCTTTTCTTATGATTATGTTTTCTTGGGAAGTATAGAAATTGAGTGAATGTTTTGGGTCTATAAACATAATTTTGATGTTTTTCCTGAGGACGATGAAAAACTAAGTATGGTGGAAATTGATATGTGATTAATTGATTGTATAATTATTCCATAACACTTAGTAATTAATGACATGAAATTGCTTAAGATACTCACTTTGACTCATATGTGGTTTTAGGCACAATTCGGAAACAAAGGAGTTAAAGTGATTCGAAAGCATTATAATTGGCCCCTTTTATAAAGGTTCACACTCGCTTTTCTTCATAGAGCAAGAAAAAGAAGATTAGAGCAAGAATAATATTAGAAGAAGACAAGAAAATGGTAAAGAAGCTCACAACTATGCATGATTTTTCACGGATGTGAGACACATCTCACGACCATGAAAAAAGGTGTAGTGGGTGAGACAATGACTCATTTTTCCCGTGAGCCTCAATTAGGGCAGTTCACAAGCATGACACTATCATGCACACCCGTGAGACATGTATAGCTCTCTCGAACCCTACTTTGTAATATAAAAGCATCATTTATGTGACGGTCGAAGGGTTATGAAAGTTTTGGGTGTTTTTTGACTAAAAAAAGAGAGAGTTTCGAGAGAGCGCGAAGAAGGTGATGGAAGCTCTCCGTCGTGAAAGATTCATGGAAGGTTGCTTTTTGATGCCAATTTGGAGGTGATATCGACGCCGGCATCCTGGTTAAGCATTCCTTTCTCGTATTTTTTTGTTTCTTTCTCTTTTTAAAAATTGATTATGTTATCCAATGTATATGGATTTGAGTATTGTGAAAAGATGATTTCAATGCTTTCATTAGATCATTTTATTTCAAACTCATTTTTAGAATATTCTATGTAATTTGTAATTGTTATGTTGAAATTCATTTGCACTGACTAATGGTTCGTAATCATTAGGGATAACATAACCTAGGTTAAATGATGCATCGTATATGGTTGTTTCCTTGATTAATCTGTTGTCCTAACTTTTAATGAGGTTGCCTAATTGAATCTAGAGATTGTATCTTAGGTTATTTAGTAGCTAGGTTTAATTAACGATCGTATCTTGATTAAACACAGCCTAAGGAAAAACTCAGGTTAATAGATTAACCTACAATTAATAATTTCTAGGAGATGTTTGAGAAAAAAAAAAACATCAAAATATGTTTAATTAGGGTGTAGGCTAAGATAGAACCAAAGAATCAGATTCCTAACGAATCACCACTTTCATCATTTTTACATGTTTTCTTTAATTATTTTGTCTTAGTTTAGTTTCATTTTATTTTCTTATTTTAAACCAACCAACCCCCCCATAAACCTAAACACTGATTAATTTCATTTAAAATACTTTACACACACTCTCTGTGGAATCGACCTAGACTCACCACTACTACAGTAGTAGGTCTAGTTTTTATTTTGACTAGCGTTATGACTCGCTGTCAATTTTGGAGTCATTGTCGGGGTATGCAGTGTTTTAGTTTTTGCTTGTAATTTTAATTGGTTTTTTGTATATATTTGTTTGAAATTAGTTTATTTTTAGTTATTTCTTGATCATTTCATTTTCTGTTTCATATTTGTGATTTAAAAAATAAAAAATCATGGACGAAAGTAATTTCTTTTATAACTCTTATTCTCAATCTTATAACCAAGATTTGACTGATCAACCTAACTTTAGTTATGGATGGGATAATCAACAGAATTACTTCCATGATAGTTTGTAGGATGCATAGCAATTCTTGTATAGACCAGAAGTTTCTTATAACAATTCAAGTACATCTATGGACTACTATCAAGACTTGTAATGCTAACAATCTTCAATTTCAATAGGTTAGCTTCAAGAGAGTATACGGTAGATCCAACAGGATATCCAACAATTCCAGTTGGATGAAAGGTAATTTTGGTCTAGTTTCCAAAATTAGGAGAGCCAACAAAACTCAAGTACATCCTTGGAAGAAATAGTTGATAATGTTGCTGCTAATACTTTGCAATTTCAAGTTGATGTAAAATGGTTCTAACAAGATACATTGCCTCAATGGGGAGATATCAATCATCTGGAACCGTAAAGTAAAGAGGAGCAATCGTGTCAACCTAAGGTGTACCTAATGGATGTTAGTACGGGAACCTTACGGAGTGATGAGGAGCTTGAGAATTTTGAGGGCAATACTCAAGGAATTACTTGTGAAGAAGAAGTTAACTAGGAGCTCGAAGCTGAATATGATATATCTTTTAGCTCAGAGGTGACTACCGAGTCCATAATTATTTCTGAGACTAACTCTTCACCTTTACATAGCAGATTAGAGGAATTAAATGAGGAAGAAAAAGGTTAAGAGATATTCGAGAGCTTTCCAAAGTGTATGGACTCAGTAGAGATTAAGATTCTAGGGAGAGGGAAGACGCTAGATGGGAATGATTATCAAATAAGGCCTTATTCGGAAGAACCTCACATGGAGGAACCACACATGTCACTAGAAAATCATAATTTCCTTACATGAGGAGAAGAAGGAATCGAGCTAGCGTACCCGACATCATGAGTGATATCCGAGTCTGAGCCTCGCGATGGTGGCATGCTAGAGCACTCAGGCAGTCAAATCTCATTACAAAAATCTCTTTTTTTCTTTTCTTTTTAAAATAATGCACACTTTTGAGAAAAATCAATAATCAATTCGGGCCTATTTCGATCATAAACTTTTCAATCACATATATAATAATTGCACTCAAAATCAATTTCATTTACAGCCTTTTCCATTTTGGAAAGTTATTACAAAATAGATTGATTAATAAACATAATACAAAAATCTCATAATACATTCTTTCATACAAAAATAATAATAATGAAAATAATTATATAGACACCAACTGATCCCGATCTCTATCTCTCATTTGCATGCAATAGGTATACTCCGGTTTGCCTAACAAGTTATTCTTCTGAGCTTTGAAAAATATTTGTAAATTTTGATTGAGTTTTGCGAGCTCAATGAGGTAACCATCATCGATGGTTCACTTAATTCATGCAACACATCATTTCACACAACACATATTCACATTTTCGCATAATTGATTTCGTATCACATTTTCACTTAAGCATAAGCAATTTTGCATTTCAATCAATCAAACATACTTAAACAAATGCATATGGAATACTCATGAGACTTTTTTCCAATTGTTATATTGTTGTGACCGAGTGCCTAAACTGTCCCGTATCTATTTTGGATACTGGGCTTATTGACAAACTGTCCCGTATCCATTTTGGATACCAGGCTCATTGATAACCGTCCCTTATCCGATGGAGATATAGGGCTCATTTTACATAGTGAGCCTTAGGCTCTTAATCACTTTCTGAGCTAAAAGCTCGTTTTCACACTTTGAGCTTTAAGCTCTGATCGGTGGCTACTCTGGTCACAACTGCCATTATCTGATTGTGAATTCATGTATGGAATACATCTATCATAATCAATCATATTATGAAGAACATGGTTCTGCACACTCACATACAAGCAGCACTTTAATATTTCAATCCAATATCACAGTCATCGGACCTTCATTGTCCGGAATCAATAATTAAGCCACATTCATTCAATCATTTCAAAACAGAATTTAAACAAACAAGTAATTAAGGGAGACTGTCTAGGTTACTCACAGTATGCTCCAGATTACCACTAGCTTCAATGATCTGGAGACTTTTGAATGTAAAAATTTATCCTGCACATCAAAATTATGCAATACACACAATGCACACACACATTAATAACTTTGCACAATTACAAGCATTCATTTATGCACATGTGTGTATATGGAATATGTACAATGCATGTTCATGACAATCTCGGGTATCTTTCCATTATTCTCGTCACATTATCAGTCTTATATCAAAACTCACCTAAGTAAAAATTGTAGTTAGGGTTTATACCTCAAATAAACACTTTGAATCTAATTTCATAACCCAATGAATTATTTCAGATTTTTCTCCAAACACTAACTTTCAGGTCTACTATTTTTGATCATTTAGACAATGAAAATGAAGTAATTTGGGAATACTTTCTTTTTGAGAATTGTCCTTCTATCTCATAAGTTTCTAATGACACCAAAATCATTCAATTTGGTTGAGTAGTGTAAAATTTATACTCCAAATATTTTCGGACTACTTTTATTTTGAGACAGTGCCCTATACTCAACTTCCACCAAGAAATTTAAATTCTTACAATCCGATTCAGAATTTTATTTCTTCAGATAATTTGTATCCCTATGTCTCTAGTTTACTCAAAAGTAAAAATAATCCCAATTGGATAACTACAGGTCAAGATATCATCAAAATACCGATGAATGTTTAAGTTGTATAGGAAAGTTGGCCGCGGTGAAGCCAGGAGTTGGTCGGGGCGAACTTTTCCCGAAAGGAAAATTCCTTTTGAATTCTTGCAAGTTGGCTGCGGTGAGCTAAGGAGTTGGCCACAGTGAACTTTTCTCAAGAGGAAATCCTATAAGTTGGCCTCAGCAAACCAAAGAGTTGGCCGCGGTGAACTTTCACATAAATCAGTAAACAGAACTCCTTTTTTAGCTTTTCAAACTCTATTTTTCAGATCCGTTTTCTATGACCATTATGGCCTAGAAAATGAGGTTTTCTAGCAATACCTTCTTCTAAAAAATTGTTCATCTATGTCTTGAGTTTCTAAAGAATCTAAGTTCATACAATTTAGCTCAGCATTTTGAAATTTATACACAATTTACTCCATACTGTTCAGAAACAGAGACAAAATCTGAAACTCAACTTCAAGACAATTTTCAACACTCTTAAAGCCAGAATTCAAACTTTATTTCCTTGAAAATTGAATCTACTCGTCTCTAGTTTAATTTAAATCAACAATAATCCTATTTAGATATCTGTAGATCAAGATATGTCAAAAAAATCAACACATGTTCAGTTAAACCACTACATCTAAGACATTTCCAGATTTTCAACAAATCATATACTCAAAACAAGACATCACCCATCTTTATTCTTCATTCACGACACATACGTACAAATTTATGACTAACCCATCAATCTCAAATTACTCATCATGCATGTTCCATTTACACTAACCCATGAAGATTAAAGCATCACTTACTTGATTTAGCTCCAAATCCTTCAAAACACACCAACCCTAGCTATCCCTTGTGTCACACGTCCATCATCATTTTAGGTTGGATTTGGTTGGGTTTTCTTTTAGTAAATGAAAGGAACAATAAAATGGAGGTAGAAATTGAAAGATGGAAGCAAAGTTCAACGTTAATGAAGGCTTGGAGATTCAAAATCATGAAAGGTGAGAGTGAAGAAAGAAGTAACGAAGAGAAGTAAGACAAAACAAAAAACTTGATCTTTCAATTGGAAAGCATCGTGGGTTTTAATACATGGCTTGGTAAGTGATATTTTCACTTGCCACATGTCATCTCCTATAGGTTCACTTAGGTTCTTTCATTCAATTTGTCCAATCAACTCCAATTTTTACTCCAATTGTCTCCAAATTTCAATGTCATATGTCATTAAATCCTAAAGTCATTTGTAAAAATTTCCACTGTCATTTGACTCTTAATTCTACTTCCATTTATCAATTGTTCTGCCACTTGACATTTTTCTTAGTCCAAAAATACCCTTAAATTTCATAATTATCCCAAATTTTTACAAAAAAATTCTTAGTCAATAAAAACTCTCTCCAAATCAATTATTAACACATACAATTCACAATTCCAATTATAATCACATTTATAGATCAGTTATACCAGGAAAATGTCAGTGAATGCATGTACAATCAATTTAGTGTGCAAAAATCAATATTCATATATGTGTATGATAACATTATGCATGAAATGCATTTTTCTAAACTCTCATTGCCATTTTCTCAATAACTGAAATCTAGGGTTCTAACCTTTAGTATGGAAACGGGATGTTAAATGTGTCGGTTGATTATAATATAGGGATGCTATCTTATGTCATATCATCGACATTCCTATGTTGATGTAGTGTCTTTTAATTTTCATAACAAAAAAGAAAAGAAAGAAAAGAGAAAATCAAAAAAAAGAAAAAAAAAGAAAAAAAAGTTTAAATGAATGTAGCAAAGTGGAAGTACATATATTTTGAAAATTTGTTTAAGATTAGTTTTTCCTCATAAAGTTGTATTGACTGGGTTACTTAAGTATGTTGAATATAAGGTGGATGTTGCTTTCAATGGTCACTCCTTATGGTTACCAAATCTTATTTATGATCAATATTTGTGAGTGATATATGCTTCATTTGGTTTGTGTTTGAGAGCTTGAGTTTGAGAGTTGAAACAACATTTTTACATTCATCATAGTTGATGTACATAATTGTGAGTGAATGTTGGTTTTTGCACTTGATAGTATATTGAGTGTTACTTTTGTTTCACTGGCTTTGAATGCTTTCATGCTACTTGACCCAAATACATCTTACCTTAAATTTACCCATATTACAACCCTAAAAAGTCCTTTGATTCATAATTTTGTATGTGAATCTTAGAAATGAAATGATATGCAAAGTTGTGGAATGACATGATCATGAATGGTGTTGATTGTACCCATGAACATATCTTGTTTGAACATATTTTCCAAGTCTACCATTAGATTGCTCAATTTTTAAATGTATTGAATGATGATTGATCGTGAGTAAAAGCTTGAAATGTTGAGTTCTTGCTATGATTTTTTAAATTCAATCACCTTTGCTTATGATTATGTCTTTTTGGGAAATATGGGAATTAAGTAAATGTTTTAGGTCTATGAGCTTAATTTTGATGTTTTTTCGAGGACAACCAAAAGCTAAGTGTGGGGGAAATTGATATGTACTTAATTGATTGTATAATTATTCCATAGCACTTGGTAATTAATGATATGAAATAGCTTAATATACTCACTTTGACTCGTATGTGGTTTTAGGCACAATTTGAAAGAAAAGGAGTTAAAATGAGTCGAAAGCATTATAATTACGTTATTTTCCAAAGGTTCACAATCATTTGTCTTCATGGAACAAGAATAATACAAGAAGAAGACAAGACAGTGAAAAAAATGGTAAAGAAGCTCACGGCCATGCATGATTTATCATGGTTGTGAGACATATCTCACGACCATGACAAAAGGTGTATTTGCATCATGAACATAAGGCTCATAGTCGTGAGCCTCAATTATGGTGGTTCACGGGTGTGACATTATTATACATGCTCGTGAGACACTTACAGCTCATTAGAACCCTTCTTTGTAATATAAAAGCATCATTTGTGTGACGAAAGAAGGGTTATGAAAGTTTTGGGTGTTTTTTAGCTAAAAGGGGAGAGAGCTTTGAGAGCTTCAGGAGAGCATGAAGAGGGTGATGGAAGTTCTCCACCATGAAAGACTCATGGAGGGGTAGCTTTCTAACACTGGTTAGGAGGCGACATCGACACTGATAACCTTGTTAAACATTCCTTCCTTGTATTTTTTGTTTCTTTATCTCTTTAGAAATTGATTATATTATCCGAAGTGTATAGATTTGAGTATTGTAAAAAGATGATTTTACTACGTTCATTGGATCTTTTTATTACAAAGTCATTGCTAAAATATTCAATGTAATCCGTAATTGTTATGTTGAATTCATTTGTAATGACTAACGGTTTGTAATCATTAGAGATAACATAACCTCAATTAAATGACACATTGTATGTGGTTGTTGCCTTGATTAATTGATTTTCTTAATTCGTAATTTGGTTGCCCAATTGAATCTAGAAATCATATCCTAGGTTATTCGATGGTTAGGTTTAATTAATGATCGTATCTTGATTAAACACAACCTAAAGGAAAACTCAGGTTAATAGATTAACCTACGATTAATAGTTTCTACGAAAGGTTTGAGAACAATAAATCATCAAAATATGTTTAATTAGGGTGTAGGCCGAGATAGAACCAAAGAACTAGATTCCCAATGCATTCACTGCTCATCTTTTCTTTCGTTTGTTTTTCTTAGCTTAATTTCATTTTATTTTCTTATTTCAAACCAAACAAACCCCCCT
>JAOSBN010038609.1:0-15590 GCA_027563595.1 Erythroxylum suave
AACTGACATAAGGCAAAGGTGCCTGAGACAATTGTGATGTGTTTCTTCTGCCTGTGTTATTGGATTGACTCTGTAGTATGTTGATATGTGAGTTTTATGATTATATGCATGATTATGTGACTGGGTGAGCCATCGATGATGGTCACTCACTGAGTTCGCAAAACTCACCTAAAATTTGCAACTATTTTTTAGGATCAGAAGAATACCCCGTTAGGCCAACGGGAGTATGCCTACCGCTAAGTGAAGGATAGAGGTCAGGATCAGTTCGCGTCTGCATTTACTTTGGAACTGTTATTG
The DNA here is from genome assembly GCA_027563595.1 of Erythroxylum suave. Classification (NCBI taxonomy): domain Eukaryota; kingdom Viridiplantae; phylum Streptophyta; class Magnoliopsida; order Malpighiales; family Erythroxylaceae; genus Erythroxylum; species Erythroxylum suave. The sequence continues at coordinate 298 of JAOSBN010038609.1, forward strand.
TATTGATTGAATTTTTTGTAATTTATGACTGTGCAGAAAGTAATGTAAAAGATATTGAGTTTGGAAATGCTTTGAAATAAAGTGGGCCCATTTAGGCTCAATTTTATTATCAATTTCTGCAATTTAGTGTGCCTCGTTCCTATTAAGGAATCTTTGAAATGGGATTGGATTGTGTTAGTGCAAGTAACACGTCACCCTCACAGGGCACGGATTCGGGCATCACCATCGATGTCGGGTTCGGGTCTTGTGGGAGTGGGGTGTTACACTTAAGGTATACATTATTGATGTTAAAAGACGATTAGACAAAATGTGAAAGTAATGAGTTCTAATAGAGGGGGTGAATACTATAGGACATATGATGAGTCAAGATAATGTCTAGGTCCATTTACAAAGTTCTCATATGTGCAAAATACACTATATTAGGCACATCTCAACAAAATGGTTTGACTAAAAGCTATAATAAAACATTAATAGATATGGTTAGGAGTGTGATGTGTAACTCCCTATTATCTAAATCTTTGTTGATGTATGCCCTTAAAACTATTACCTTTTTATTGAACAAGATCCTTAGTAAGGCATTTCTGAAAACCCCTTTTGAATTATAAATTAGAAAGAGACCTACCTTTATACATTTGTATGTTTAGGTTGCCTAACAGAGGCAAAGATCTATCCATGAAGAAAAATTAGATTCTCGAATAATTATTGTTCACTTTATAATTTATCCATCAAAATCTAAAAGATTTAGTTTTTATTTTCCAAATCATAGTCATAAAATTGTGGAAATTGGAATTATTAAGAATGGTGAGGTTAATGGAAGTATTGAACTAAAAATATAGATATTAATAAAATAAGGGCAAATGTTTCTATATCCATAGAGGCTCCTTCATCCATAATCATTTTAAATATTGCTAAGTACTTAAAGAAAATTTAGACAATACTGAACAATATTTGAATAAAGGAACACGCCTACAAAAACTAACTCATGACCACCTGTTGTACTTGAATCATAAGAAATAATACCTTTGAGAAGATATTAAAGAGAAAGAAAGTAATCTACTTCAAATGATTATATGGTTTACTTACAAAATTTCAATGTTGATATTAGAATAAATAATCCAATTTTAGTTTCACAATTCACAAAATAAGCAAATTTAAAAAATGGATTGATGTCATGAAAGGTGAATTAAAATCTATGGGAGACATTAAAGTTTAAGATCTTGTTGAATTCCTAAAAGATTCTAACTGAGTTTGTTGCAAATGGATTTTTAAAATCAAACATAACTTAAATGGAAATGTTGAAGGATATAAGGCTAGCCTTGTTATCAATGGTTATACTTAAAAAGGTTGTGTTGATTATAAAGGGACATTTTCTCCTATGTCAAAGAAGATTAGGATTGCAATAGCATTGACGGCTCAATATGGTCTAAAGCTATAGCAAATAGATGTTAAAACAACCTTTATTAATAAGGATCCTGAAAAGGATACATTTATGAAATAAATTGAAGGTTTTTCAATAAAATCTCAAATAGTTTGTAAACTTAAAAAGTGAATATTTAAACTTAAATAAGGTTCTCAACAATAATATGTTAAGTTTAATAATAGTATAATGTATTTTAATTTTCAAGAAACATCATTAATCAATGAATATACCAAAGGATTAGTGGGAGTAAGTTTTTTTTAGTTTTTTTTCTTAAATCTATATATTGATGGTGTCTTACTTGTTGCTAATAATTTAGGCACGTTACATGAGAAAATATTTTTTGTCTAAGAATTTTGAGATGAACAGTATGGAAGAGGCATCTTAAGTGATAGATCTTAAGAATTGTTGGAACTGTCTCAGACAAGTTATGTTAAAAGAATTCTATAGAGATTTAATATTGACAAATTTTTAGTAGGTAGTATCCTAATTCAAAAAAAAGGACAAGTTTAGTCTCATATAATTTCCAAATAATAATATAAAATAAAAGGGATATAATCAATTTCTTATACTCCAGTTGTAGGTAGTTCAATATATTTATAAACCTATACAAGATCATACGTTAATTTTAGAGTTGGAATGTTAGGTAGATAGCAAAGCAACCCTAAAATTGTTAATCGAAAAGCTACAAAGAAAGTATTATGGTACCAACAAAGAATAAAGAACTACGTGATCAAAATTTAAATATGATTCTTTAGAAGTGAATGAATACTCAAATTTAGATTTTGTGGGATCTCTTAGAAGCTAGTTAAACACTTCTTTTAGCAAATGGAGTAATATCATGAAAGAGTACTAAATAGTTTGTTATTAATTTATCTATTATAGAAGCAATGTTTATGGGATGTTTTTAAGCTATCTTTAATGCATTATAAAAGCATTGTTTATTGGATGTATTGAAGTCCCTAGTTGTGTTCTTCAATTTTTCTCAAAATACTTAAAAGAAAAAAGTTTTTGATCTCTTCCTAAACATTTTGTATAATCTTAAATCATCTTAAACAGAGGTCAGATGAGAAATTTACATCCAATTTAAGAAGCAATGTCTAAATTGAATATTATATTAGTTAGACTTAATTTAATTTTGTAGATACTAATTAATATGTTGATTTAATTTAACAATTTGGTCCATTATAATGTAAATTTGTTAATTTTGAAATAAATATTTTAAATCAAACTAAAATATTATTAATTATATATAAAACTAAATTAAATATAACTAATATATTATATAGACAATGCTTCTTAATTAAATTAGGCTAAACTTTCTTATGCAAACTTCGACTAAGATGATCCAAGATGATACAGAAAACTTAGGAAGCTTAAGTCTTGTGCTTTAAGGTTTTTTTAAAAAACATAAGTTAAAGACAAGACTTAGGCACGGTTGTGTTCCTGACTGTGTTTTTTTTTTTTTTAAGAAAAAAGACAAGATTAGATATCTTCCTAAACTTTCTATAAAATATTGAATCATTTCATTCGGAGGTTGGATGAGAAGGTTATATTTAATTTAAGAAGCATTGTCTACATTAGATATTGGATTAAATCAGTCCATCATAATTCAAATTAGTTAATTTTAAAATGAATATTTAGATAAAACTAATATAATATTAATTATATACAAAATTAAATTAATTCTAACTATCCCACTATGTAATTTATACAATGTTTCTTAAATTGCACATAACTTTCTCACTTACTATGATTAAGATGATTCAAGATACTATAGAAAGTTTAAGAAGTTCTATAAAACTTTTGTATTTAAAATTTTTTGAGAAAATGTAAAGAATAAGGCCTAAGATATGTTTATGTCCTAAGACATGTTCTTTGATGGAGGTGCTTATTTAAAAAACATGCCCTGAGATATAGTCATATGGAGGTGCTTATTTAAAGAACATGCTATGAGATATAGTCCTGTCCTAGATTGTATTCTTCACTTTTTCTCAAATCATTAAAAAAAACATAAAAGTTTTAAAGCTCTTACTAAACATTTTGTATAATCTTGAATTATCTTAATCGGAGGCTAGATGAGGAAGTTGGTCTTGATTTAAGAAATATTATCTAAATTGAATATTGAATTAGTTTGACTTAAATGAAATTTCATGTAATTAATAATATTTTAGTTTAATTTAACAAATCAATTTATCCTAATTTAAATTATTAATTATTAAATAGATATTTTAGATTAAACTAAAATATTGGTAAGTATATACAAAAAATTAAGTCTAGCTACTTTAATATTCAATTTAGATAATACTTCTTAAAATAGATATGACTTTCTCATCAAAACTCTGATTAAGATAATTCAAGATGTTACAAAAATCTTATGAAGTGTTCTAAAACATTTTGTTTTGAATGTTTATAAAAATTGAAGAACACAGTCCTTGATGGAGATGCTTATTTAAAGTTCATACTTTAAGACACATTTGGGCTCTAGATCATATTTCTCACATTTTCTTTTTAAAAAATAAAATTAGATCTTTTCATACAATTTCTATATAATATTAAATCATCTTAATCAAAGTTTGGATGTTAGTGTTATACCCAGTTTAAGAAGCATTGTCCAAATGACATATTAGATTAGCCTGAATTAATATAATTTTGTATATAATGAATGATATTTTGATTTAATTTAACAAGTCAATCCACCATATTTAAATTTTTAATTTTAAAATTGTAAAACGTCGAACTTTTCCATTCATTAAAAATAAAATTTTCTGTTTAGTGAATAGTATTTCTGCTTGAGTAGTGAATTGTCTGGAATAGGTATTAAGGTTTAATGATAATGAGCCGGGTCGAAAAAAGTCCAATAGGATAGATTTCACGGATTTTAAAAGTTTTGAATTAAAATCTTTTTTGGAAAATAACGGGCATCGATGATTTTAAACTTATTTGAAAATTTTTTAAAGCATCCAATTAATAAATATTAACCCTAATTAGAGTATTTCGTGGTCAATTTGACTATAAGACGGTTGTGGAAAATTTTTGAAATTTAATTTGTATGTTGATAAATTAAATTTATTAAAGCACAATTTGGTTTTTTTATATTTAATGATTGGGTACAAATTGACGTTTTTATACGGTGATTAGTGGATTCATGACTCATGATGGGAGAGGAAATTTGTTAAAGGAGTAAAGTAAGAGATATCATTGCTTCGTTTCATATCATAACCGTGAGAGTGAAACAAAAGAAAAATCTCGTATGACCCAAATTGTTCAACTCGACTGTAATTTGGCACAAATACAAAACAAGGATGCATTAGTCAAAGTTGTCTATATATGACATATGCTTCACGTAATGAATACTCCCAAATCGATTACTTAAACGTACCGTGTCACTTGTGAAATTCTCTCTCGGATAAAAAGAATTGTTTTGCAAGTTTGTGATTGAATCAGACTCTGCAAATCCTATGGGTATGGTCTGGCATGCTTTAGGCATTAGAAGACGAGTGATCTCAATACAAAATAAGGACCAATCTTCCAGGGCCATAATGAACCTTACTTTTATTATCTTCGTTGTTTAACTTATCTCATTTTCGACACATCTAAGAGACCAGGTTGTTAGATAGCAATCATAGTATCATACAATCACTACTCAAGTTTTGCAGTCCAAGGCATATTGTGTGAAGCACTAACAATGCGAGACGGGTTCACTTTGAACTCGAATTCAATTTTTAAGTTGTGTCAAGATTTTAAAAAAAAGTTATTCTTAATGTGTACTAAACAGGTTTTTAAATAACTTATAAATAAATTTGTGATAGTATAACTTAGATGAAGCATTTTCATATTATTTTTATTGATGAAACTATAGCGACCATTGATAAGAGGTTATTTTGCTATATTATTTGATATTATCTCCTTTTTTGGAGATTTATTTTGATGCTTAAATATAGAAATTAATTTTTTTTTTGTTTTAGGAGATGAAACGTGGAGATTGCAATAAATTGGGACTCCATTGATAACAATTACAAATTTTGGATAAAATGAAAAGATTGTTGCAGTGGATAAGACTAATCACTTGAAGAGTTGGAGTTTAACTGGGAAACTTCTTCTTATCCCTTTCATGTAGGCATTTTAATTTGAATTTGTTTTAGATAAGGGGATTTCCTGGCCAACCTTAAAGAACATATGACCTATATTCCAATCACTACAATCCATGATGGAGGGATCATCTAAACTTGAGCTATGGAAATCAAAAAGAGCAGCAGAGATATCAACTTCACAATTTTAATAGGCAACCTCAAGCCTCTATATATGCTTAACCTCAATCTTCAAATTCAGGTATATCTTTAGATGAAATTGTTAAGGCAGTTGCTACTAACACTCATAATTTTCAACAAGAGAAAAGTGCAAGCCTTCAAAACTTAGTAAATCAGATCACTCAATTAGCCAACTTTGTAAGTAAATTAGAAGCGCAAGCATCAGAAAAATTATCTTCCCAAAAGATGGTGAATCCTAAGGAGAATGTAAGTGTAATGACTTTGAAAAGTGGTAAGGAAATTCAGGATGAAACTTCTTTACCAATAGAGGTAGAAAAACATGGTGGTGGAGAAAAGAACACTACAAGAAAACAACAAATTTGCAACGTTTTAAAAACGTCACAAAATGTCAAAAAACGTCACAGAGTACAATCGTCACAAAAAATGTCACGAAATGTGATGTAGGAAAAAAGTTTCTGTAACATTTCTTATAAAACATCATGGAAAATACGGACATTCTGTGACGTTTTGAAAAACGTCACTGAAAGGTTGGACTTTCCGCGACATTTTTGAAAACGTCACAGAAAGTCACTTTCCACGACATTTTTTGAAACGTCGCGGAAGACTTACATTCCACGACTTTTTTGGAAACATCGCAAAAGACATTCTGTTACGTTTATACAAAAATGTCACAGATAGTTGTATTATTTTCAATTATTATTTTTTCATTTTTTGAAAAATATTTTAATTTAATAATTTTTAATTTTAATAATTATTTTTTAAATTACAAATTTATTTAAATCCTATTTGCTTAATAACTTTTGCGAATTCAAAAAGTTAGTACGAATATTACTTCGAATTAGACTTATAATGTCATACAGGCGGACACGGATTATGTCAGAATTTCTTGGAAAATGAAAAATAGGAAAATAAGTCTTTTAACATTACTGATAATATTGAGGTGTTGCATCGATTGCTATAGACCAAAGAATTTGACATTTTATTCATTACATTTAAAATTTTGATGAAGACAATTACACAAAGAACACTCCCTTAAAATTCCCAACACACCTGAATACCCAAAAGAGAAAAAGACAAGCATTCCCCACCCACATTCATAGAAATGTGTAATAAGCAAGAGAACTGACTGTTCCCAACCTTACAACAGAAGTTGGTATACAGAACCAGGTCGAGGACTAAACGCAATAGCAGTGACAGCTCCAGTGTGTCCATGCAAAACTGATATTGGCAGCCCATCTGGTAGACACCACTGTCAAAATCCAAAAAGCTGCTCCAAGATCCACCACGACAACTGGCTAGGCAAAATGCAGTTTCCATAGACTATATCTTTACAAGAGGAGCATTAGAACCAGTAAAAACATATCTTCCTGACCGATCGTAAATTGCTACAGCATATACATCAAGGAAAAACTCACATAACACATTAGTAAAGAAAAGTGGAATCATTGCCTTAATTGCCAGTTTAGAAAAGAGACATCAATATGTAAATACACTACAATCAAGAATGTAGATACATAGCAACAATATAAGCACACTCCATACCTCTCCACTAGTTTGGAGTAGTTTAAGGGATATGAAATGCCATCATCATCTTCATCACCGGTACATACTCTACTTCTCGAATGCTAAGCATGTACCTTTAGGCTCCAATGTCTGATTTGTCTTTGGATTGAAGACTTGGGCATTATCAAGCACCTTTCTGGAAAAGCTCAAAGCCTTCATGCTAGTAGAAGGTGCATCATCTGCAGGAACATATTTCCTGAGGGCCATGTTTCTGTATATTCAGAAGCCTAAAATGTTTACAAGTGAAACACAAAAGAAAATCAATTTGAAAAAAAGAAACGGAAAACATAACATTTTAAATCACTGATTGGAAACACAAATGCCTAAAATCACTTATATCAACTGAGTAATAACTTCCAAGATAGAAAGATATACTAAACCAAGTCTCACTGAGCATGAGAAGGATTGATTGCTTTGAATGTTTTAACACAAAAACATGTAGCAACCTACAACCTCATAACTTAAGGGTAGAGAGCAATTATACCCACCAACTTTAACACTGGTTTTTTAGCAAGACTACTAACTTAGAACTTGGATTACAGTAAGCCTCTGTCTTGGGTCTGAATTTAACATCTTTCGTATAAGATCCTTGGCAGGAGCCGAAATTTTAGGCCAAAGATCACTCGAAAAACCTACATGACCTCGTGTAAAAGGTTTTTCTCTTTATCAAGTTTTTCTCAATGCAAAATGATTGAAATCTAAAAATGAAGGCAGACAAATCGTTTAATTATGTTTTCATATCATCCTATTTTTCTTAACAATGAAAGAATACTAATGCTTTTGGGGATCAGAATCCAAAGAATACTAATGTATGAAAAGCAAATTACATAACCCAGAAATCTTCACAAATTGCCCATTTTTGGCATCTCATAGCTCAACATCTGGGTAATGAGAAATAAAACCCATGATAGCACCTCTTCCAAAGTACGTATTCCAAGTAAACAACACAACAACATCACCAAATAGAATGACAAAAACAATGAGGAGAATTACATTGTGGATAGCTCCAAGAATAAAACCACCAGCAATGAAGCCCATAACAAAAAGCAAAACTAGTGACCACAGTATCGGCTTCGGGAAGTTGCTTCTGAAGGGAAAGTCATCATCTTGAATAAGAATAGTCATAGCCTATTGTGAACAACAGTAGAACCTAGTATCTTCATTGACCCTGTAGGCTGCTCCATCCAATCCATAGGATCATCTGACGCAACCTGTTTAACAATAAATAGAACATAAATATAACACAAAAAGAGTAACTTACCTAAGGATATTAGCAGCATCAAACAATGTCCTCCTTGAGATATAAAAGAAGAAAAACAGAACTGGTAAGCAATCTACTGATTATGATGATATGATTAAAACCAACAGTTTCCAGATTAAACGCACCAAGAATTTGAATACAAAATAAAAATAATAAGTAAGGACATATTTCTTCTTCTCAGCTTTGTGGTGGACAAGAATAGCAGTGCCAAAAGCCCCTCGATCAATCTGCTCCATGAGCTCATACTGATCCATTCAAGACTCCATTCCACTCTCTCAACTTCACTACCAAATAGAAACAGAAAAGTGTCTTGCAACTGACATGATGATCCCAATCCCAATTCCAATCACAAATCTAAAAAAAAGTCATGTCACTTTTCCCCTTCGACTCCTCATAGATCCAAACTATCCCAAATCACTCAAAAAATTAAATGCCTCACTTAGCTCTTGAACTCGATCATTTCCATAAATGAAATTTTCCTCTAAAGTCCATTTCACTCGATCTTCTCCCTCATTGTCTCTCCTTCTTTGACTATTTTTGTGTCCTATTACTATCTGTGCATTACAGAGGAGAGTAAGTACTAAAAATTGAATACACGAGAAAAGGCAAAAAACTTAGGTTTTAAATGGAAACTTAGTGCTCCGCGCACAAAAATCCTAGACACAAGACGCGAAACTGGAGGGAGAAGTAGGAGAAATGGAGAGAACAGTGAAGAGGGTTTTGGGAGATCTTTAAAAATAATCAATTGACCTGAGGTAGAGAAGATGGGTGAGCGTCGTTGGAGAAGAAATGGAAGGGAAGATCAAAATGCCAGAGAAGAAATGCGCTAGAAGATCAAAATGTTTAATTAAACAAAAGGCAAACGTCTTTTGTGATGTTTTATTCAACAAAACGTCATGATTTCTATTTTGCCACATTTTATTGATAAAACGTAGCAACAAGTGTTACAAATCCGCGATGTTTTCATAAAATGCCGCGAAAAATTTGTACTTTTCATGATGTTTTTTAAACGTCACAAAGATTGTCTTATTTTCTTGTAGCGGAAAGAAGAACGTCCAACTCAATAATCAATAAAGGTAAGAAATGATCTATCTTCATCGATATCAATTAATCATATGTACCTCCTTTCTTTAGTAGGTTGGCTAAACCAAAAGAAGATGAGCATGAAAGAGAGATCTTACAAACCCTTAAAAAGGTTGAAATCAGTATACCATTTCTTAAAGACATCAAGCAAGTTTTGACATATGCAAAATTCTTAAAGAAGCTTTGCACAAATAAAAGGAAGCTGAAGAACAAGGAGAGAGTAATTTTGGTAAGAATGTATCAGCTGTAACAAATGGGAAATTAGCAGAAAAATGTAAAGATCTAGGTATCTTTACACTTCCGAGTGTTATTAGTAATAAGAAAATTGAGCATACCACGCCACACTTAGGTGCATCCATTAATTTCATGCAATATTTAATTTACCCAGCTTTAAATCTGAATTTTAAAAAAAAAAACTGATGTGATTATGCAACTAGCTGATCGTTCATATGTGCTTCCTATTAGAGTGATTAAGGATGTTTTAGCCCAAGTTAATTGGTTGGTATTTATAGTAGATTTTTACATCTTGAAAATGGATGGAGATAGTGTTGAACATTCAACTTCAATTTTATTGGGTAGGTCGTTTATGAAGATGGCTAAGACAATAATCGATGTGCACAAGGGTACTCTTTTCATACAGTTTGATGGAGAGATAGTAAAATTCAATATTTATGAAGCAATAAAGTACCTTAATGATTTTTCAATCAGTTTATCATATAGATATTATGGATTCATTTGTGTAAGATATGTTTAAAGAAGAAAATGTTGAAGATGAGTTGGAGTTTAGGCTAAATCGGAAGTGAACGACTAAATTGATGAAACTTGTGAAGTTGTAGAATAATTGTCAACAATGCCAATAGATTCAGAATATTTGAATTAGAATTTACTATAAAGCACAAGAAAAGCGAACCTTTTGTTTTACAGACTCTGAAGATAGAATTGAAGGTGTTACTTAATCGATTAAAGTACATTTATTTAAGTGATGGAAAGTCACTACCTATAATCATTTCAAAAAGTTTAACTCTACTAAAGGAGTACAAAATTGCAATTACATAGAAGTTTGGGAAGAACTGGCCACATGAGGAGGCAACCCAAAATATGATAATTTTATTTTATTTTGTTTGATGCTTTTTTTTCTTGCAAAACATAAATTTATTAGCTTAAAGAGAGAGAGAGAGAGAGAGAGAGAGAGAGGAGTGTCTTAAAATTCAGACTACTAAATCTCATGAGATGAGATCTCATCTTATGTAATTTGGAGTTCTAGAGTAAAGACCTTTAAATTCCAGGCTACTAAATCTCATAAGGCAAGATCTTGCTTTATGTAATTTAGTACCCTAGAATTTCAAGCTACTAAATCTCATAAGGCGAGATCTCACCTTATGTGATTTAGTGTTCTAAAAAAAACTTAAAATTTTAATCTCTCGTTTAATTATTTAACTTTTTATTTAATAAATTTTTTTTACTTTAGTGATTTTTTTATTTACTTATTAGCAAAAGAAAACCCCAATCTGTTTGTTTCCTCTTTTCAGGAAATTACAAGCAAATCATAGCCTCTACCCACGCAGACTGCATACCACCCAACGTGCCACCAACAACTCCAATGGATTTAGGATGTCTTTACAATGGCTCCACTACAAACAAATTCATACCTACATAGCCATCAATAACTCACCACCAACCTAAGCAATCTTCAGTCTCATCTCCTCCAACAGTCAAAGACATAGACTACACACTGCTTCATCAGCAACGTCAGATGCAATCCATTAACTAATAGCCACATCTTACCCACATAACACCAACCTAAACATGAGTATAAACACTTTAGTCATGCCACATCTAGATGCACACAGCGCACTCCATCAGTCAAACTAGTCCTCCACTCACGTATTAACATCCACAGTCGACTAAGCACTGGCAAAGCCATCTTGTTCCTTTTTATAGCTACTTGTGTTACCACTATTTATTCATTTATACTTTGGTCTCATCTTCCATCTGGTTAACTGTTTGGGCTCCCATTTCCTTCACTAATTTTGTTCGCCTATTAAATTTCTTCCTCTTCTCACCCACTTTACCTTTTCCTCCTCTTTTTCTATATTTAAATTATTTTTATTAATTACTTTTGTTATCCTTTCAGTTCAAGTTTAACTATTATTAGGTTGTTTTCTATATTTTTTGGAGTTGTATATTGTTCAATACTAGTCAGGATTATAGGGCGTTAAAAAGCTAACACTAAGACCGCAACAAAAAGAAAATCACCGATGAATACCACTTCACATTATTAATCTATTGTAGGCTCTACAACTAGCATCACAAATAACATTCAGATGCTCACAATTCAGAGGAGTTCTCTATTATTTATTTTCTTTTATTATCTTTATTGAGTTGCAAGCATCTTATTTATACATTAGGGACAATGTATGATTTAGGTGTCGAGGAGAAAGTGTTTATATTATGATGAACGCTGTGATTTGTGCTTGGATCTATGATATGTTGATTCATATATTAATTATTTTTCGTGATAACTTCATAATTTTTTGTTGTTGTTCATGAATAATTCTTAAGTTAGGATGTATTTTTGGTTTAAGATCTAATGCATGAGAAAGATAAGCATGATTAGTGTTTTAATTAAATTATTTCAAGTATCTCATCAGTTTTGTTGAATGAAAGTGTACAAGACTTAATGCATTTTTGACACCTATGTGAGCTTTAAGCCTAAGAGCATTTATCACATATATGCTCATACACATCTTTTTGTTGTGTGTTATCAAACACAACTTGTTTATGCTAGAATTTGCTTTTGAATATGTGTTGAGACCACAATTTTTATGAATTTGTGTATAAAGATGATGAGGGCATGTAGGATAACCATTTTTGACCTAAATAAGCCTACCTTAATTTTTATCCCTGAAAAAACAATTTGAGCCTTACCCTTTCTTTTCTTGCATAATAATCTTGTTACAAGTTGAATTTACCCTTTTTGTTATTGATATCCTTAATGATTTTGAACCCCTAAATTGAAGGAATTGCATCGAGCTTATTTGTATAGGATTTTGCCTATTTTCATGAAAAGTTAATTAGATGATTCAAGTTGCATTGTTTTGATTTTTTATAGAATAGAGGAGAAGTATTAAAAAATACAAAATCTCCTCTTTATGATTTTTGTTTTAAAAAGAAAAAGAAAAAAAGAAAAAAGAGAACAAAAAGAAAAAGTGCTTGAAAGAGATGTTATTTGAATCGAGTGAATTTTGATTTAAGTTGATGTTGGATCGCTTAAGGCCCGGGAATGCACAATGCGTAGCAGAATGGACCATAGAAATTTGGGTCTTATGGCTTAGTTAATCAAAATTTCACAGCAAGAATTGTGCAAAATTACCTCTTGAAGCACGCGAATTGGGATTCTTTTCAGATATTTTGACGCTGCACCTCGCGAATGTCCTCTACCGGTATCCACATGAGGATGAATGATCTAGGTAGCGGTTAATATGTGCAAGCACGTTCTAAAACACTTTAAAACGCCACACAGTTTTTCTCTCGGGAAAAGGGACGAGTGGCTCGGGTTTTCGTGTGTCTTCTAATGAGACATAATCCCTCTATTTATAGAAAAGCCCTTATCTCTATTCTTAGTAGGAATAAGACAATCCTATTTTAATAGGAATAGAATATCATAATCCTAAACCTATTAGGAATAAGAATATCATAATCCTAAACCTATTAGGATTATGGAAGCCTAATAAATTTCGGTCCATATTATATCTCATATAATAAAATCCCGACAACTTAATTCAATCTAACCCAATAAATATATCCACATATATTTATTCAGTGCCTAATAAATTAGGCCTAAGAGAATAATCCTAAATCACATCACTCTTTATGTGCGACCCTGTAGGCTCATTTGATGTTGGCAATGGGCTTGATCACACTTCAAGGCCCATAAGTCATAAGTGGCCTCTAGCAAAATATTATAACTACCCAAATCAAATGAGGATTGGTAATCTGATTTAACTTGTAACCATGGTTACAAACTCAGTCCCTTTGTAACACGATATCATGATTAATCATAAGGCATAGTATATGTCAACCTTTGATTAATCATAGTTTCTTAATTCCCAAGTTGACTGAATATAAAAAATGACATTGATGATTCCTCATCAACTCATTTGAGCATGGTCATGCATTTCTTTAGTCAAGTTTGTTAAGAGGCCCAAATGATAATCCCATCTACGTCATTCATATCCGTCCACATGATTCATTTAATGTCCAACACAAGACTAGTTATTATCCGGTTAAAGATAACTTAGTCTAATATTAAAACACTGAATTCCTCATGTAAGGAACCATGATGACTTCAGATCAAAAGATTAAAGTCAAACCATATTAAGAATCACTAATGACTGAAACCATATAGTGTTCTCTTTGTGAGTCGGTCCAATATATGTTCTCTCTAACATATATCATGTATCTGATTTGACAACTCATATCCATGATCAGTGTGATTATCAATCAGAACACATACTAGCCTTAATTCATTATTGTTCCTCCAATAATGATCGACCAGGGACAGTTTAGAATAATATTATAATGCTTTTGGTTTTACTATCAAGTCACATATTTGATGACATAAGCCTAACTCTATTCATGGAATATAAATCACATTACATAAAAATATACATGCATATATAAAAGAATACCTCATAATATATAAGTAATAAGTCAGAATGTCAGTACAAAAATCACATATGACTATTGGGCTAGGGCACATTACTAGCAGTTGAAACTTATGTGGATAAGTTTGTATGATTCCCTTCAATTTATTTAGCCAAAAAGCTTCTTCTTGTCATACCTAACCTAAGTCATGTTACAACTCTTAAAAAGTCTCTTTGATTTAGGCATTCAGTTTATTTTGTTTAGTAGTGGAGATATGATTCTTGAGCAAGCTTATGGAAATAACTTGTTATGTTTTGATTTGAAAGCTTAATGAACCCTAAACACTTTAAGCATATAGAGTGAAATCCTTGTAAGGGTGTCAAGTCTTATTCATTTGACTTTGATGGAATTGATGAGATGTTATGTTTTATCATGATTGTTATTTTATCTTAACCCTTAAATGTGAATAGGCTTTTGGATATTTCTGGATAACATGAAAGGAGATGAGAGGTTGTTGTGAAGATGATTAATGTATTGAATTGATCTATGCTTGTGGACAACTATGAGTCCGATGTAGGAGAATTTGATAAGAGCTTATCTTGCCATATTATTTGATATTATCTCCTTTTTTGGATTTATTTTGATGTTTAAATATGGAAATTAATGTTTGTTTTATTTTAGGAGATGAAACGTGAAGATTGCATTTAGGCATGTCAACGGGCCGTCGGCTCGGCCCTGCCCGTTGAAAAATTAAGGGCGGGCCATTTTGGTCCATGGCCTAATGCGATGCCGAAACCTTTCTTTCGTCTCCTTCTACGGAACGCGGGCCGTTTTGGCCCACATGGGCCTGCCCACGGACTGGCCCATGGCCCAGCCCGCCTGGCCGTTTTTGACCCGTCATATTTTTAATAAAATTTTAAAAATAAATTTTAAAAATTGTTGTTTTAGTTTTTAAATTTAATAAATTATAAACTTTTTTATTTTATTTTTCATATTTACATAATATATACATTATAAATATATATATTTATATTAATCTTAAAATGAATTA
>JAOSBN010038640.1:0-15588 GCA_027563595.1 Erythroxylum suave
ATGAAGAAATCGAGTTTGAATTCTGGCTTTAAGAGTGTTGAAAATTGTCTTGAAGTTGAGTTTCAGAATTTGTCTCTATTTCTGAATAGTATAGAGTAAATTATGCATAACATGCATTATATTGAGCCAAATTTTGTGAACTTAGGCTCTTTAGAAACTTAAGACATAGATGAACAATTGTTTAGAAGAAGGTATTGAAAAAAAAAACCTCATTTTCTAGGCCAAAATGGTCATACAAGACGGATCTGAAAAATAGAGTTGGAAAAGCTAGAAAAGGAGTTCTGTTTACTGATTTCTGCGAAAGTTCACCGCGACCAACTCTTTGGTTCACCCTGGCCAACTTATAGGATTTCCTTTCGAAAAAAGTTCGCCGCGGTCAACTCTTAGCTTTGTCGCGGCCAACTTTCCTACACAGCTTAAATATGCTTTAGTATTTTGATGATATCTTGACCTATAGTTATCCAATTGGGATGATTTTTAATTTGGAGTAAACTAGAGCCATAGGGATACAAATTATATGAAGAAATAAAATTCTGAATCGGATTGTAAGAATTTTAATTTCTGGGTGGAAGTTGAGTATAGGGCACTGTCTTAGAATAAAAGCAATCTGAAAATATTTGAAGTATAACTTTTTCACTACTGAACCAAATTGAATGATTTTGATGTCATTAGAAACTTATGAGATAGAATCACAATTCTCAAAAAGAAAGTGTTCCCAAACTACTTAATTTTCATTGTTTAAATGATCAGAAACAGTAGACCTGAAAGTCAGTGTTTGGAGAAAAATCTGAAATGATTCATTGGGTTATGAAATTAGATTCAAAGTGTTTATTTGAGGTATGAACCCTAGGTACAAATTTTCCTTGAGTGAGTTTTGATATAAGACTGATAATATGATGAAAATAATGGAAAGATACTCGAGATTGTTATTGAGCATACATTGTACACATTCCATATACACATTTGTGCATGAAGGAATACTTAAGATTGCAATTATTAATGTGTGTGCAATGTGTGTATTGCATAATTTTTGATGTGCAGGATAAATGTACACATTCAGAAGTTTCCACATCTTGGAAGCAATTGCTCATCTGGAGCGTACTGTGAGTAGACCTAGATGGTCTCATTTTATTGTTTGTTTTGTGTGAATTTTGGTATTTATTAACTACTGAATGTCTGTATGAATGTGATCAATTGTGTTGGTTTCCGGACAGGAGGTCCAATGATTGTAATGCTTGGTTGAGATATTGAAGTGTTGCTTGTATGTGAATGAGATGAACTAAGTGTACATAATTTGATGATAAATGTGTTTTGAATGAGCAATTGCATGTAAGTGAAAATGTGATTCTCAACTTAATGTTGAATGTCGGACTAAAGTCCGATGATATATGAATGTGATCATGCAAATGTGATTGATGCATTTCATTACATGATTGCATGAAAGATAAAGGCAGTTGTGACTAGAGTGGCCACCGAAAAAGAGCTTAAAGTTCATATTGTGAAAAAGAGCTTAAAGCTCAGAAACTGTGATAAGAGCCTCAGGCTCAGTTGTGAATGTACCCACTATCCACTAAGGGATATGGGACATCATCTGATACTGCCCGGTATCCACTAAGGGATATGGGACATCATCTGATACTGCCCGATATCCACTAAGGGATATAGGCTAGATAAAAAGGCACTCGGTAACAACGAAAATAATAAATGAAAGTGAGTCTCATGTGCACTACATATGCCTTATATGAATGATTATAATGGTTTGAATAATTTCTGAATGTGATATGTATTGAATGTAAAATGTGAAATGATTGATTAAGTGTATAAGATCCAAAGTGATTATTAAATAAATAATGTGAATTATGTGTTATGTGACTGGGTGAGCCATCGAGGATGTTTATTGTAACTTGTGTAACTTGTGTATTCAAATATTTATGTTTTGTAATAACTTTTGTAACTTGTGTAACTTGTGTAATTGGGTGAGCCATTGAGTCTGCTGTAATTATTGTAACTTGTGTATTCAAATATTTATGTTTTTTAATAACTTTCCAAAATGGAAATGTAAATGAAATTGATTTTTGGGTGAAATTAATATTTATGTGATTGAAAAAGTTTAGGATCGAAACGAGCCTGATTTGATTATTGATTTTTCCGTAAATGTGTGCATTGTTTTTTAAAAAATGTACTGAGATTTGACAGACTGAGTGCTCTAGCATGTCACCCTCTCGGGACAAGTTCTCGAACATCATACAAGATGCCGAGTATGGTTCTTGCGAGAGTGGGATGTTGCACGATAACCAATTGGTGAAACGTTTGTAGATCGTTTGCAAACCTATAGACAATCACCAGTTGCGGCAAGAAAAGCAAGATGATAACCTCCAGGTGAAACGATGATAACCTATGCTCCGTGCTCTACATGAGATATTCGCTACTGGTTTCTCTTCATTGTCAAAGACTTCATGCTCCACATGTACGAAAGCACACACATGCAAAGCAACCAGGAAATTGCATAAACAAGTAACGTAACATATACATGGAGAAGTCCCAAGCAGATACGCAAGTATGCATAGAAAAATACATGGAGAAATCATAGGAACATAATAAGCACAGTAATAAGTAACAAAAACAAACACAAACCCATGGCGTTAGAAAAATCGAAGCTGGGCCTTGAAGAACTTGTTAAACCTGAAGGTAAAGTCTGCGCAACTGTTTTAGAATTCACAAAAACCTATTGTGATATATTACGAAAACGTAATTTTTCTGTTTCCGTAAAACGATTGTAGTTTTTTTATTTTTAAAACAACACAATGTAACAATAATGAACCAAACATGTTTTAAGATGAAGTTTTATTTTTTATAAAAACCACAACAAAAAAAGGGGTAAAAATGAAAACAAACACCCCCTTAACAATTGGTCCAATGAAAAAAATAAATTTCAAAATTTAAAACTTATTCTAATACCAATTGTTGGGATTAGACCTTTTATTTTCTATTAATATCACATGCATTTGTCGTATTTGCATTGAGAACTTAAATTGTTCAATATTTAGAAGAAAGGAGAAAATGCAAATAATTAAATATAGCAAACTCAACCTCAATTAACTACTATAAAATATTAATGACCAAATTTACGTTAGATAATGAACCATCTCTATTGTTATATCATTATTATATTTTTTGATTTAACACTTTTAATTTATTTACTCTGATTCGGTCAAAGGCATGGGATGCATACCAAAGAAGTTAAGATGGATTGTTTGGCTTCCTAATCCCTGAATGGAATTGCGACTTAGTTACCCGGACCTACTCTATTATGATTGAACCTTTAAATAAGATTCTCAACCTATATAGGACATAACGACCTTTTCACATGAATACACAAAAACAAGGATATGGAGCTAATGTAATACTTTAGAGCGTTTTTGTATTGCAAAAATTGAATAACCCTACCCTACCAATTTTTTGGAATGTTGTATACATTCTAGTGAGAATGTGATGTGATTTGTGAAGATATTCTAGCCTTAAAGATTTACAAGGAATAGGTGTTTTATATCTTCTAATTGTTAAATTGAAAAAAAAGGACCAATGAAAAATGTTATGCATATTTTTCCCATCACTGAAAAATGACTCTAATTAAAAATGCCACAGTTACAAATAACGGAAAGTAAAGTTATCTTTCCATCATTGATGACTACATGTTAATGCGTATATAAAGAATCCTTCGCCCTCTACATGGTTTCATAAAAATAACCTATTATTGTCTTCTCATCAATAACTCACCAAAAGCTCACAAACTTGGTTGACAATTTTATTTTGAGATCAAAAACTGTGATCTTCCAATATAATTTTAGAAACCTCCAATCTAGCATTAAACCTAACATACTTAGATATAACTCACTTATTACTTAAAAAGATTTGCCTTAACTACTTCTTCATTAGAACAAAGTACTAAAGTGATAAGAAATTAATCACAAATCTTGTAATAGTAGGACGACAAAAATTTCTATCATTAGCAAAATCCTTTTCTCATTAAGTTTAGGACCTATGCATGATTGTAATTGAACTTGGTCACTGTATTGGCTTTCTGCACAGTTTCATTAATGATAGGAAAGTATCTACTATCTCTTATAATGACAACACAAGTAGTGCAATAAATAGAATTTAACATGTTTTATAATCTTTTTCCAGCTACTTTGCAAGCTTGATCATTGTCAATAATGAATTAAATAATGTTTTCTAGCCCAACTTCATTTATAACTTTATCAAATATCTGAAATAGAGAATTAACATTTCTAATAATGCCAGATGCATCAATAGACTCTAAAAAAATTGTCCCTTTAGTGGAATAAACCAAAAATTGATAATAGAATCCTATCTTCTATTTGTCCAACCATCACATATAATTGAACACTCATAAGTTGCCTAAGTCATTCTTCCTTTATCCAAATAACTAGTTATCTCATGAAGAAAGCTACTCAGAAGTTTACCTCTACAGTCATTAATTGAAAGAACTGTATATCTTCGACTATAAAAGGCAATAACATCCACCATGGGCTACTAATAATAAGATTGAGCAGTATTAAATGATATGCTTGAATCATAAAACTATCTACCCATTGCCATGTCTACTTTTTGAGTTGCTTTTTTAGATTATACGGCATTATAAATTGAAAGCAGAGCTCCAAAAATTGTTTGTGGTGTAAAAAAGTCCAATACCTGTTTGTTCGTGGTGTAAAAAAGTCAAATACCTGTTTTTTTTTTCTGACATCAAGTTCAACATTATGTTCTTATTGGGTGGGAAAAACACTCTTAACATCCCCACTATCATTCTAACCATTGGAAAAAGAACTTCTACAGCCAATTTCGTTCTTCAGTATTTGCCTGCTATCTTTCTTATGTTGATATGCTTTAAACAAAGTTTGTATTTGTCATTTCACGTTATAACTCACTTTCTTACAAAGCTCCACATTACCTTTAATCTTATCCATATGCTTGTTTAATCTAATGATTATTCCACCTTTCAAATGCTTGTTTCGATAAAAATAAATGATATGATTCTTCATTCCAGTGACCAATTTAACATGGCCTATGTTGGATCATTGAATCTTCCTGAAGCAACTAAATTATCATGAGTACTTAAATTTTTCTCCATTTATTTGTACAAATAAATAAAGATATATGTCAAAATTAAACTTCAAATTAGAATAGTTGTTCTTTGAACTTAATGTCATTATCAACTATTATTACAAAATTTATAATGTTCAAGTCAAAACAAACATAAAAGTACATATTAGATTCAAAAAACACACATATAACTTGAATTAAAAAAATATAAATACATCTTATACAACTCATTTTTTGTAAATATATAATTCAACCATAAACTCACAACTATAACCTATTTTATGTGATTACATAATTCAATCATAAATTCATAACTATAACTTATTTGTGCGATTACATAATTTAAACATAAACTTACAACTATAACCAATTTTGTGTAATCACATAATTCAATCAGTAAAGGTTACTCCTTTGTGATCAAAAGGTCACGAGTTTGAGTCATGGAAATTGTCTCTTTGTAAAATGCAAAGGGAAGGTTGTATACAATTGATGTTCCTCCTCTAACCCTCACAAAGTAGAGAGTCTTGTGCACTAGGGTTGTTGTTGTTGTATATAATTAAACATAAAGTAACCAATTTTGTATGATTACATAATTATATTTTTAATATATAAGCCATTTTATGAAGACTATTATGTGACAATATACAACTCATTTTTGTGCACAAAATAAATAAAACATTTAAATAAGTAAGCACTAATATCATTATTTTGCCTTCTTCACTAATTTTTCATTCACCAATTTTAATCAACATTATTACTAAATTGTAGTTTTAATATGAAAATCTTTCATTCATCAATTTTAATCAACATTCTTACTCAAATACTAGATAACATTACTCATAATCGTCAATTATACACACTACACAATTTAAGTTCAAGATAAGTCAAATAACCATTTTGTGCACACAATAAACAATCCAAAACAATCAAAAAACAAAGCATTATTATCAATATTTTTTCCTTCTTCACCAATTTTAACCATCATAGTTATTGAAATCTCAGTTTTAATTTAGTAATCTTTCATTTACCAATTTTAGTCAACATTCTTACTCAAATCCAGATAACATTGCATATAATAGTTAACTTTACATATCGCATAATTTAAGTTCAACACAAGTCAATATTGAAAAAATATATGGAGAAGCTCTTTCGGAAACATGGATGGCATTTGGAAACCTTGAACCCTTGAGGCTACTTGAGTACCTTGACAATGACAGGAGGAGAGTATGGTTGATGATCGATGGCTACAATGTAATGACATGAGGAGATGACGACTAACGTTGGCAAGTTATAGTGTAAAATGCAAGATGTAATGACTACGATTATAGGGTGCAAGATGCAAGATACTAACTGTTGCAATGGATTGTAACAACTGCAAGAAAATGAGCAGTGACACAAATGACAATAGTGACTATGAGAGAGGAGAGTGAGAAAAAGATGCAAGACAATGACAAACAATTGGTTAGAGGGTATTGGGTAATTAGCTTTTAGGGTTAAATATTTTAAAATTTTCAATTTAGTTCCAAAATGTTTTAATTTTTTCCAATTAAGACCAGTAACTTATTGGTATTTTGGTACTTTTTTAATTGATAACTTGCCAGTATTTTGGTACCAACTGATTAACCATCGGTATGAAACAAGTAAGTATTGTACCATTTTTGCCAGTATGGTACGGTATTTACATCATTGATGATGAATGAAGAACAAGTATCGATGATTTGATGATATGTAAACAATTTATATTTAAAAATATAAATATAATTTTAACTGTTACGTTATACCCTACAACCAATTTTAACTAGTTAATGTATAAGACAAAGTTTATGAGATAAATGCATATTTCAAATAAAATTATAACAAAATAATAATTATGATATTAATGTTGCATTTATGTATTATCCTGAAATTATTCTTAGTCATTATTATATTAAGATTGGACATTACTATAATCTAAAAAGACTAGCACACTTTATATTTCTTCCTCAAGAAGGAAATAATTTATTTCATAACCAAAGTATAAAGATACTTAAATAAGCATGTTGTTTCTTATTAAAGAACAAGCTCACTGAACTGAGCTCATATAAGAATTCTGTTTGGAGCATTACTTGAATGTCTATAGAAATTCTTATTGTGATGATTATATAAGTGATCATTTAACTTGAGTCCCTAAAGTATCTCGTATAGGGATTGCTATCTTTTAATACTACTTATAGCCTATTTTAGTCAAGGATAACTCAACCCTCAGTCATTAAATATAATAGAAATTATATGGAAGTATTTGAGTAATCAATATATAATTCACCACCCTAAAGTGATTAAGGAAAATGTTATATTGGTCTCAATTAATGTTGATTCAAAAAATCCTTGGCTAAACACTTGAGAATACTTAGTGTCATATATTATGATAATAACTACATATATTTATAAGACATGAATCAAATGTCACATATTTCGAGACTCAATCATATAATAATAGCTACGCATATTTACAAAGACAAAAAAAAAACAAGTGCCACATATTTTAAGATGCATGTTTCTAATAACATTTACACACATTATCTAAGATATGAGCCAAGTGTCATCCTATAATAGCAGTTGTGCACCATTTTCTTAAAACAAACTAAATGTTGTGCGATAAGTGCTAACTAGTTTATGTTTTTAAAATGATTTAGGAATATCTTGCTTATGTTTGGCTGATTTTTTAAGGATTTGATATTTAATTTGACTTATATATTGTTTTTAGGCCTTGTTTTAGCTCCTTAATAAAGAAGGAACAAATTCGAACAAGTTAGAGCAAGTTTTAGATGATTTTAGAGGAAAATGGCTCAAAACACAATACTATATTGTATACTAAGGAATATGATTCTATCTTTTAAGATCTGCATTAGGTTCTTTTATATATAAGTCCTAGTTTTCTGTTAGAGGTAGGAACACAGATCTAACACAAATATGTATTAAACTCATGTTTGTCGAAATATTTTGAAATCCTGGGGTTTTGAAAATAAAAGAGAGAGAAGTATGAAGGAGATAAGAAAGGAGTTGACAAAACATCATTAAAGACATGAATTGGAGCATCTTTAGCCAAAACTGAAGCAAATTTAGAGAGAAAAGAACATATTTCCATTAATACTTTAGTCGAGACTTTAAGATTTCAAGATTTATAAGAATGACTTCTTTTATTTTGTGATATTTCTTAGGTGTTGTTGGCTTTATTTATCTTAGTATGATTTATATTAGGATAGATCTTGATGAGATGAACCCTATAACTATTTGTTTGGATTGATTATTTGATTTAATAAAAGACTTAAGTTTTATTCCAAATTATTTATGGTTACTTATTAAGATTAAATTGAAATATGATAGCATTTTGATTCAATTTCAGCTTTCACATATAGGGACCAATAAATTATATGTATGAATGAATTATAGCATGGATAATATGGGTTATATGGAATCCTAGAGATAAGACTACATAAATCGTCTAGGTTAGGGCCAAATCTAATAATTAAATTTATAGAACAAGTTAATGTATTCTTATGGATTTTGAGTAGAAAAAGATTTCAATCAATCAACTTATGGATATAAGTTATATTTCTTGAGAAATAATATGGTTACTACTTTAGAATTTCTTCTGGTCTAAGAAACTAGAGTTAATAGTTGAATTAAGATAAATTTAACATAAAAAGGATCTGGAAGGATTCTACATATAAATCTTATTTATCAATCGATGCTTTAGTCTTGTTTATTACTTTGGTTTGTCACTTAGATTAGTAATTTTATTTTAGCTAATAATTTCTTTTTAATAAATTATTTATTTTATTATATTAGATAATAAAAAGATAATTATTACTAATACTTGTAATCTTTATATGAACGATACTAGTATTCACCTAGACTATATTATAAGAACAATAGGTACACTTACCTAGTTAATCTTTAGTATTACTTTAAACATACACATCATTATGCATTAAAGGACATATCCATTTACTAATAAATATCTATATTTTCCTACACACACACATGTGTGTGTGTGTGTGTGTGTGTGATTATAACCCTATAATGAATTTTTGAGAAAGTTTACAATTATTAAATAAAACTAGCAAATAGAATAAAGATCTAGGCAAATCATAATGCTAAAAGTAACCTCTCCATTACATTAAAAATATACACAACCCTAATGGCCAATAAAAACATTAAAAAACACATATACCTTATACTAATAGGGGGAGAAAATCAATTCCTAAAGGAAACCATGTACTCAGTTAGGGAAGGTTTAGGCAGTGAATGTCTTAAAGCATGGTTATCAAATCATCATTTATGGACTCATCTTTAGCATTCCCCTAAAAAATGTTACGTTCAACTAGAAGATCCTATAAGAGAAGATTGTTAAAATTTAGGTTTAAGCGTTGAACCTCCAAAATTTTATGAAATTCAATTAATCTTTTTATAAAGGAATCCATCATCTTATGATACTTCATTGATTCAAATGTTTTACTCTTTCAAATTTCGATAAATCTATACCTTTTGATTGATAATAGCTTAAACTATGAAGGCGTCTAATAAAATATCATATGTAACATACAACTTTTTGAAATTTCTTTGAACCATCTGAAGATCATGTTTAAGCTTTCTCACGTCTCCCTCCCTCTCTTCTTTCTCTACCTATAGATCCATGAAGGACTTGTTCAACTTATCATTATCTATGAAAATTGATCTTATTTCCAATTAGATAGCTAAAAGTCCATTGTTGTCCTTTTGGTGCAGATAGAAAATAAGTTTAAGGCTTATGAAAATATTATTTAGAATAAATTTGCTAAAAGTAAAAGCATTGAAATATTAATTAGCATTAACCTATAATTACATTAGGATAACAGTCAAGTAGTTTCCTATATGCCCCCATTGAGATACTTATGATCTCTAGGGAGAAGTCCACTATAGAATGTGAACCAATGCTATTTGCCTTAAATATAAAGTTAATCATTTCAACATTGTAGTTAGGGCAGTAGATGTCATTTGTGGTTGACTTTCCAACTAAGAGCTAGGTTATAATATATCTAAAAGTTGTTATAACCTCTTCCTTTAGAGCTCTGATTGAAGTTACAGTACTAGCTGACTCCACAGGGATAACCATTTGGTATATAGTTATGACCCTTTTCTTTTATTTGCTACGTGTAATATCATTATCACCTTTTATTATTGACCTTATTTATGAGCTTGACTAAATTCATATCTGTAGCTATGAGAAATTAAAGTAGTTAATGACTTGGAAAAATATCTAGAGAGGAAAGAATCATACATGTTCCTTCATTTGAATTGTCAACACATTAAGTGAACTTCTTCCTCTAACATCACATCCTTAGAGAGAAACAAAAACTCTTTATTTAAGAGAATCCTCACTTGATCTTCTAACAATGTGTGATCTTTATACGTCTTATTGAAAAGAGGATTCGTCTCACCTAATATACACCTTAAATTACACCTACTCACATCTTACAAATTTTTTTTAAAAAAATCTCTTTTACTGGTTGGCACTCTAAGAGACACTAACAATATCATTTAAGGCTTATAATTAAGGATGAACCATTTATAATAATTCTCAATAGGTCTGAGTTGATGCATATATTAAAAATGTGTTATTGATAGTTTTATGCCTAATAAGTATGGGTGAAATAAGCTAAGTGCAAGCTTATGCCATCAATGATTTTTTATACCACATAATGGAACAAAAGTCTTATCCCATTTATGAAGCTGTTGAAGTAAGCACTAATCTCCCCAAGATTGAAATATTATAACTTCTCTGAGTCAGCTGTTTCATAATTTAAATACAGTGAGGGATGTTAAACTTAGATAATTAGTCTTTAAAATCAAAAAAGTCTTAATCTTTTGGCATACTTTTTAATCACATATCAATCGATGCTCCTCAACAATAATTTGGCAACCAATAAGCACTCCTCAATACCTCTAAACCTCCTAGATTTTGAAATAAACCTTAGATTGGGTCCTCTAAAAAGACATAAAGCTATTAATGAACTTACTAGTTCAACCATTACACTAGGATTGATAATATACCTAATGCAAGGATAAACTTGGGCTTAAGGTTATCTCGCTTAAGATAAAAATAACGACTAAAGGTATGATTTGCACCTTAACGTTTTACAAAAATTTTAAATAAATTTCTACAATTATCTATAGTACCATTATGCACACTAACATTAGTAACTAGTACTCATTGCATCCAAAATTACTAAAATACTATTGTTATACTAGAAAAGTGGTAACAGAGATAATGATAAGAGTTTATTTAGACATTGTGTGAAACGTTAAGTTGAAAGTGGCTCCTTTAGCCAATATTTAAAGAAATTATTCTTACGATTATATTAGCATCTAGTAAGTCCAAATTACCTAGTTGTCACCTGATATAGACTAAATTTATTATTAATATGCTAAAAACTGTAAAAAACTTATCTCAATTAAGATTTAGGATGTTAATAATACTATTTTTAAAACGTTAAAAATATAATATAATACCATAAATAACAGTAATAACTAACTTAAATTTTTCAAAAAAATATATTGAGTGGCAATCTCTACCTTTTTCCTTTAACCAACTTCAAGCAGGTTACATGGTTGTCTCACTCTTGTGTAGCAAATGAACCTCCATCAAACCTCCTGTCTAAGACCTCCTGCCTAAAAGTTTTTATTAAATTTAATATTTCTCATATAGTTAATGTTGGATATTTTTGACATTTCTTATAAAATTGGACAATATTTAATTACATTTTTCGATTTTTCAATAACTTATCGTTTAAGTTACGTAATTTAATCTGGATAAGGATAATAAAGTGGCCCAATAAATGATCTAAGTTGATAGGTCGAAGTTTAGGAAGAAAATATATCCCAATCAGTGTGGACCCATATCGGGTTCATGATGAGGAAGTTTGATATGGGAGCTATATATAAAGCTTAGGTCTAATGCAGTTGCTCATCTCATTTGTAAGCATGAGGATTCTCTGACCCATTTAGAGAGGTTATGTTTTGAGAAAACTGTAGAAAGACTTTATTATGTCTCGATGAGCAGTTGTCATGAAGACGGTGGTAGATTCGCACTTATTGAAGTTATGGAACCGAAATAAGGTATTTTTCACATTCTTCTATTATTTCCCTTTCATGTTTGATCTGGGATACATAAATAAGTTCTCATTACGTGTTACAGTTAATGTACGATAGCTAGAGTTCTCGCACTTATCATCTGCATCCCTGCATAAGAGTAACTGTGAGACTTCAAACGTCTAGTGGGTTTTGAAGAAATATCTGTATCTTCCTTGAATAGCTACAAGAGTATGCTATACTTACTTGACAACTCATCACTGTACTTGACTGATAGTCCAACCCATTAGCAGGACAAAACCTACATCCCACAACCAACTTATCCAAACCTTGCAACAATTATCTTGCAAGCCATTCTAACTCCACCCACTCTACTGTTCATCTCGGACATCCACTGTCTTCCTTTAAAATGGGAAATGAATCCAACTGTGCATGTTGAACCCTTCCCTATATAAAGAAGGATACACAATCGAAAAAGAGTAGTGTATCTCCATAGCTTTAGAGTTCTACCAATTTAAATATCGAAGTGCTTTGTCTAGATATAATTCTGAAACTGTTTGTTGTTCTAAAGACCAATGTACATGTGTAGGAGATTGATGCGTAATTTGTTCAAAAAAATAAAATCCTATTAGATCGAAGGAATTCCATCACTCAAAAAGATGGTCCTAATTATGAGAGAATTTAGTTTCACATAATGTTCTTTTTGTTGGGAAAAGATTACCTGTTTTTAAAAGCCTTTGTCACTTTGTTCCTATTGAGATCCATCTATCCAGTAAGCATAAGCTTTTGGAACAGGTGATCTGAGCCATTTTTTTGCCTATGAAAAGTTATCAATATTGGAAGCGTACCTTTCAAAAATTGTATGTGTGATGGGTAATTAATATGTATAAAAATTGTTTTTTAATTGCCACATTCAAAGACAAATTTTCTCTTTAAATGTACACCAAATGACATATTGAAAGTTAGAATGACTGGAAGTATATATTTGAATGATCAACGAAGGAATCTTACTATCCCTTAATTCTCACATACAAAAGGATATTATGTCAAGCAGAACCCGGCCCTATATCACGTTGCCCTCCCTTGTAACATGGCTCTGTTTTACGATTATATTTTATAGTTAAAAAAGAGAAAAAGAGAAAAAGCATGAAAATTGACTCTTATTACTTTTTTGTCATTTGAAATTGCTAAATTTTGTTTAAGTTATTGGTGTAAATTTAGTGGATGGGAATTTCTTAATAGAGCACCTGTTATTGACGTAATGTTCAAGTGATCTTTATCAGTTGTTGATTGAGGAAACAGTAAGAAGACTTTAAGCTATTTAAAAGAAATTTACTCTTTCAAAGTTTTTTTGTTTTGTTTTTGAAAAGGTAAAAACGTATTGAAAGTAAGTAATTACAAATAAGAACGTGTCTCATATGTAACAGCTGGGCTAACATGTTACTATAGGGGTAGAACAAATATGCTTCAATACAAAGAGTAAATAATATGACGTTGGGTATCTTAAACATTAAACGACCTAGTAGAGAGGCAAACAAAACAAGCAGAGAGAGATGCCGAAGAAGGAAAACTCGATCTGTCTATCTAAATGTTTATCCAGAACGTTCTAAATTAGGGTTAAGCTCAAGCGGTGATCGTTGAATCATCGCGTGGCTCTACATTGTTAAGTAAGGTTTCCTATCTTCAGAGCTGTGTCTTCATCTTCTTTCCTTTGAGATGATAGAGGTTTCTATGCATAGATTGTCAGAAGGAACCTTCCTGTTTCTTAAGTGGATTCCATCATAAGGTGTTCAAGCAGTAGCCATCTTATCAAACCAGTTAACCTGGGTTTTTGAAGAACATGAATCATATAGAGGATCCATCTTTAAGGTTAAGAACTTGTTACGTCCTTAGACTTAGGGTTAAACTGATTTGGTTTTCCTTTCTCCTATGAAGCCTTTTTCTGATACTTGATGCTTTATCCTATGATCCTTCCATTGTTCTTCGAGCCAACGGGCACACACCAAGGATTCAGGTTAGTTTCTTCAAGAACAGTCGTCAATGTCTCAGTATCACAAGTACACTCCTCCTTTCTTCTTCAGTTTACCTCTTGTCGAAGCTTATAGTTGATCTTCCATGAATAGGTAAGATTAGGGGAATAACTATCTTATCGGTGGATCTATTTATCTTAGTTTCAGTTCCATGGATTTGGTTTTATTTTTAGTCAAATCTTTGGTTTATTGGATTTGATATGATACAAAAATCTTTTTTTATTTTGATTGGACCTATATAACCTAAATTTTTTATTTGTTATTTCTGTTGCTAACTCAATGGTACAGTGCTCGACTATTAAGTGCGACTAACATCTTTTATGCATTTTACTCGGTCTATTTTTCTTATGTTTATTTCGTTTTTACTCTTGTACATAAGAAATGAGCCTCCATTTTTTTACTGCACATTTAGAAGTTGTTTTCTTTCACTCATATAACCATCTGATTAAATTCATCAACCCAAATGGTGAATAAAAAAAATGAAGATATCCTATTCAGCTCATTTCAACTTCTTTGATTTTATCATTCTAAGTCGGAAAAAAAAAGGTAAAAACTTAGGCATTAAGAGGCCCTCCTGACCCCACCTTAGACGGTTAAGATCCTTTTTCAAACCTGCCCCCATTTTGAGTCAAGAAATAGATAAATAGACACATCCTATTGCACTAATCGGGGACGTTCGTAGTGACTGAAGGGGTCGAGGACCAAGAAGTGAGTTATTTATCAGCCAAGCATTCTTCTTACGGCTAGATCCAATCTCCTGGTCCCTACTGAAAGGAAAAAGAATTTCATGTTCTTCCTTTCGGGACGGGAAGGTTAGGAAAATCATATTGATTGCAGCTTTCTCCAAACCCTTGGGAAAAGAATGAAAAAAAGGGCTCTAGTGGTAGATCCCTCCATCGCCCTAGAATGAAAGGGGCGATCTCGTAGTTCTTGGTCTGTGAAGATATGTTGTTAGGGGCTCCATTTTATTTTCCCATTGAGGCTACCTAAACCTGTGCTCAAGAGATAGCTGTCCATACGCTGATAAAGGATGTATGGATTTTCGATAAGAGAGGAGTCGTGGTGGTCCCCCCGGACCTCTCAGATCCCACGAGTGAATAGGAAGTTGGATCTACATTGGATCTCACCTGAATCGTGAAGTAAATCACACGTTAATATAGAATTTACGTACAATAAACTAAATACACAAGAAGGGGGTTGAATTGTGTATTCCTTTTGTGAATACAAAATCTTTGATAAATCTTGTTAAGAACTTCTCTAACTTGTTAAAAAGATATCACAAAGATTATACGAAAATTGTTACATAGTTAAATCGCAAATAACTTCT
>JAOSBN010038661.1:0-15585 GCA_027563595.1 Erythroxylum suave
TGTCCGAAATCCACAATCAAACACATTCATTTCACATTCATTTATCATTCACAGCATAACTTAAGCAAACAATAATTTAGGGAAACCATCTAGGTTACTCACAAGTTGCTCCCGAAGCTAATGCCTAGAAGTGCTGGCAATGTCTGGGGGTTAACGTTCCAATTGCTCCTCTATAACAAATAATATACACATATATCACAATTTGCACAATTATGCGTGTTCATTAATGCACATATGGAATGAATTATGTACAATGCATGTTCATGACAATCTCGGGTATCCTTCCATCAAGGTCATCACAAAAACAATCAAATATCGAAACTAACTTAACTAGCATTTGTTTGTAGGGTTTATACCTCGACAAACCATTTGAATCCAATTTCATAACCTAATGAGCATTTTAGATTTTTCTCCAAACTCTAACTTTCGAGTCTACTGCTCTTGATCATTAAGACAATGAAAATAAAGTAATTTTACAGTACTCCCTTCTAGAAAAGTGTTCCTTTATGCCTTATCTTTCTAATGACACCAAAATCATTCAATTTAGTTCAGTTGTGTGAAAGTTATACTCGAAATATTCCCGAACTGCTTTTATTATGAGACAATACCCTATACTCAACTTCCATTCGAAAATTGAAACTCTTAGAGTCTGATTCAGAATTTGATTTCTTCACATAATTTGTCTTACTATGTTTCGAGTTTACTCTAAATAAAAGATAACTCTATTTGGATCACTACAGAAAAAGTTATACCTAAAATACTGAAACATGTTCAATGCAGAAAAAGTTTGCTACAGCGAATTCCTCCAGAGAGGAATTCCCGCATGAAAATCACAAGTTCGCCGCGACGAAATCTAGGGATGGCCATGGAAAACTTTACCTGAAAGAAATTCTCACTTAATCCTTCATATTCACTGTGGCGAAGCAAGGAGTTTGCCACATGGAACTTTCACAGACACAAACCCAGCTTTTCAACTTACAGATCAGATTTTGAGACTCATCTAAATAGAATTTGAATTCGACTTCTTCACAACAAATGTAGCTATACATCTCTAGTTTAAAGCAAGAATCATATCATTAGGATAACTAGAGGAAAAGTTATAGCTAAAAGACTAAGGCATACTCAATAGACATTTTCCAGCCAACATCTTCAAAATTTCCAGATTTTTATGCCTGACCTACTTATACAAAGTTCACCATTTCCTACTTCCTTAGCTCCCCATTTTAAACTCCATTTCATCCAAATATCATTTACCAACAAAGCATGACCCAAAATGTATTCATTAATCCAAAAACAAGATATGTTCATGTACCTATTCATCAACTCCCAATTCTCATTAACATAACCCTTTTCATAACCAATCCATCTTACAAACATACATATTATAACTTATAGATTCTAACTCATCACATGCAACATCAATCATCCATAAAATAGCTCCTAACTCATGTTTTAGCATTTAAATGAAAAAAAAACCTCTATACAGCTCATTACTCATCAAGCATATAGGTATAAGCAAAAATTCACGAACTCTTCATCATCCACATAACATACATACACAAGGTACCCTTTTCATGCATTAACCTCAAAATATCATCATAAATGCTCCATTTAACATTGCCCAAATAAAACATTAAACACAACTTACTTGATTTAGCTACCTAATATTCAAACTCTTTAAGAAAATCACAAATACCTAGCTTCAAACACCACCCACGATCATCACCATCTTTAGGGTTGGAAGGTTAGCAAATTTTTTTTTAATCAGAGAGAGAGAGAGAGAGAGCAAGGTGGAAGATGAATGGGAGGTTCAACATCAATAGAGGTTAGAAAGATCAAAATCCATGGAGAAGAGAAAGAGAGAGCTATGAAGAAGAGAAAAAGAGAACCCAAAAACAAAACTCCAATGGCTTTTGAAAGACAAGCACCGTGAGAGAGAACAAAAAAAAAGGTCTTCAAAAAATTTAAAGCATGGTTGGTTTTAAGACATGGCTTGGCAAGTGATACTTGTCACTTGCCACATGTCCAATTTCTGTTAATCCAACTATGTTTCTCTTGTTAAACTAATCCATTCACCCCAATTTCTAATCCAATTGCCTATTTAATCTTTGATGGCACTTGTTAATAAATCCAAAAATCATTTATCAAAATTTCCATTGCCATTGGACAGAAATTTCTACTCCCATTTAACAATTGCTTGCCACTGGGAAATTTTCCTAGTCTAAAAATTACCCCAAATTTTCAGAAATTTCTCTAAAAATTCTAAATCCACTATTTCACTTTCTAAAACAAAATTTCAATGCAAATAAACCACAATTCTCAGTAACAATCACATTTATAACAATTAGACCCGGAATGTCAATGAATGCATGTATAGACATATTCATTTGTAAAATTTCACTATTCACTTGTATGAGCATGTCATATTATGCATGAAAAAAATGCATCTCTTGCCTCTCACTGAACACTCCTATTTACTATTCTAACCTTACCATAGGTAATGGGATGTTACACTAGATGTGTTAATGTTGATGAAAAGAAGATTATTGGACTTAAGTCCCATGATTGTCATACACTGTTATAAAGCATTCTTCCATTAAGCACGTGTTCTATCTTGAATTAAGATGTGACAAGTGTTTTAATGGAGTTGGGGGACTTCTTTCATCAAATTTGTAGACGAAGTTTGAATAAGGATGACGTACAGAAGATGTGTCATGAGATTACTTTAATCTTACGCAAACTTGAAATGATATACCCACCGATATTCTTTGATGTGATGGTACATTTGGCTATACATTTGCCAAATGAAGCCTTACTTAGTGGACTGGTTGTGTATAGATGGATGTATCCAATTGAGAGGTATTATTTAAATTGATCCTATTACTTTTAAAAGTTATCTAAATAGTGGCCTATCTAATTATGGTTAATCATTTGTTAAGATTCCTAGGTACACTAAAGGGATTTGTTAGAAACAAAGCACGTCCAGAAGGGTCAATTGCTGAAATGTATGTTGTTAAAGAGTTCATGACATTCTGTTCAATGTATTTAGAAGGAATTGAAACCAATTTCAACGTGTCAGAACGAATCAATGATATGGTTGATGGTAGTGACATATCAGTGTTCTTCAAATAATGTAAGCCGATTGGTGCTGGCAAAACAATTGCTCTTCCTACAAATGAGCTAGAGATTGCACATTGGTATGTGCTTATGAATTGTCATAAGATTAGGCCTTTTATTAAGCAAGTTTTTCTAACCTTTTTTCAAATTAAGATATGTCATAAGTAGAGATATTTCATATAATTTTGATTGAATTTATGATGACCCATAGTGAGCACATGGATGAGCTGAGGCAACAAAGTCCATTGGATGTTGACAGGATACATAGAGAACAATTTTCTTTACGGTTAAAGCATCGGGTGAGAAGAAGGTTTGTACGTGGTGTACACTAATAATGATATATTATTAACTTATTTTCATTTCTTGTTATAGATGGTGACATTAACTAGCTCCCGTGAAGGAAATATGTTTGATTCTTTGTATGCATTGGCATATGGAAGTCATAGTTTGGTGAAAAAGTATACTATATACAATACAAATGGCATGTGATTTTGCACTGAGGCCCGTGATCTGCATAGGGTTACATAAAATAGTGGTGTTGTAGAGTTAGGAAATGATGGGGAAGATAATATTACATTTTATGGGATGCCCACAGATATTATCAAGCTTGAATATGTTAGGGGTAAAAGTGTTGTGCTTTTCAAATGCAAATGGTACGATCTTGGAAATTTGAATATAAGGGTCAACAACATTCCAAAAAGCATCAATGTAACTAAGTTCTGATTTAAGGATGACCTGAAATGAATCACACATTAGTATAGACTTTACTTACAAGAAACTCGAAACACAGAAGGGGGGGTTGAATGGTGTATCTTTTTTTTTTGGTAAATACGATACTTGCTAAGAACTTCTTTTTCTTTTTAAAAAGATATCACAAGGATTATACGAAAGTTATTACGTAGTTAAATCACAAAATAACTTCTATCTAATTGTTTAACAATAAAATAAACTGAAGTAAAGGATAAAAAGTAGACACTGCGATTTTTATACTGGTTCACCCTAAACCATGGGCTTCGTCCAGTCCTCAGAGTTCGCCTGAGTGTTTCACTATACTCCAAACAATTACAAGTATTCTGTCGTCCCTTCTAGAGTCTCTTCAAGTCTCTTACACCAAGTATTCTTTCAGCTATCTTAGCC
The DNA here is from genome assembly GCA_027563595.1 of Erythroxylum suave. Lineage (NCBI taxonomy): Eukaryota > Viridiplantae > Streptophyta > Magnoliopsida > Malpighiales > Erythroxylaceae > Erythroxylum > Erythroxylum suave. The sequence goes on from JAOSBN010038661.1 coordinate 4,255, forward strand.
GTCCCAGGCTATCTGCCTTTTCTTTCTCTTGCTAGAAAAAGATATTATGAGCTATTATTACAGTATGTTTAGCTCTCTTAGTATCGTACTACAAAAATTCTCTTTTCTAAGTAAGCACTCAAAGATCACTGATTTCTCAAAGTTGTAAGACCCATAAAATTCATTCGTTCATTAGCTCGAAAGCTTCGACTACAACTAATATTTATAGCCTCAGTCTTTAACCGCTTCTTGATTCTTGATAACCGTCATTTAGTTGAGTTTTATAACTAACTCCAACTAAGTAACCATCCGATGTGCTATTGTATCGTCTTGCATCTGTGTTTATGCGTCTGCTTTGTCTTGCGTCTATTTTGTCTTGCGTCTGTGTCTTTGCATCTACGTCTTTGCGTCTATTTCGACTTCTGTCTGTATTGACTTGCGTCTGTATTGACTTCATCTGTGTTTTCTTCTGTGTCTATGTTGTCTTGCGTCTGTGTTGACTTGCGTCTACGGCTTTGCGTCTGTGTCTTTACATCTATGTTGACTTCGTCTGCACACTTAACAAACTTGTCAAAACGTTCATTTATTTCTAACATTATTATTATTTGATTGTCATCAAAATTGATCATCGTAAAGTGCTCTTAACTTAACACTAAGTACTTTGCCTACCAATACAAAGCCAAATCTAAGGAAGCTACTAAATATAGTGACTTTAAGGATTCAAAAGGTGCTAAACATTGGAGAAGAAGAGAAAGAAAAGAGGGAGAAGGAGAAAGGGAAAGAGGAGGAGAAAAAGAATTATGGTCTAATAATACCAACCGAAGATGTAATACCAAGCATGTTTATGATAAATAGAAAGAAAGATAAATTTCATAAGTTTTTAAAATTTTTTAAATAATTACTTGTTAACATACCTTTTGTTGAAATTCTTTCATAGTTGCCAAACTATGCTTAAAGAATCTCCTTTACAGTGAGAAAAGGGTTGAGGAATGTTGAAGTTTTAAATTAAAAACTTTTTTACTACAAGTATACAAAACATATCTTATAGCATAAAAAGTATTGTCCCGTAGTCATGCAACAATTCTTGTAAACTTTGTTCAAGGTAAACAATAAGATAATTTAGTAAAATTTACACTAAAAAATTGATAATTAAACAATAAAATAAGCAGCAGTGAACTGGTTTATTGATCAACGATGAAAACTAGGAATTCTTGTAAACTTTGTTCAAGGTAAAAAATAAGATAATTCAGTAAAATTTATAATAAAAAATTGATAATTAAATAATGAAATAAACAACAATGAATTGGTTTATTGATTAATGATGAAAACTAGGAATTACGTCTATTCTTATTTGTTTGCACTTCACCTTCTTGATTTAATCATACTTGAACCTTGATATCCAATCATTATAATTACCCTCTCTTTAGATCTAATCAACTAATCTCAATTAAAATAGATAGAAATTGAATTATGACCTCTTGATCTATTCAAACTCTTCCTAACTATGTGATAGGATTTGAAGCAATCTTATGGATAACTAATAAACAATTAAGATTTATCTTCAATTACTTATTAATTTGATATTTATAAGTATATTAGGGGTGCCAACTCTCACTGTACAACACAACATAAATAATCTAATCTAATCTAATCTCTTGATTCAAATTGAATATAATGTAATAAACATCATAAGCATATTTCATTAAATCAAGAATGTATAATTTAACAAATAAATTAAGAGAAATTCTTAAAAGGAATTTAGCAATCCATATATGTAACTATATATGCCAATTAAGTCATCATTGACATTCAAAAACAACAAGGAAATAAAAGAAAAGAGTAGAAAATTGAATTTGGATGTTTATCTTCTTTACCTTAAGTTGGAATTGTGTAGCTTGTGTTCCTCAAGATGTTGCTCTTTTTAATCTCTTCTTTTTATATTTTCTAACCATATTTTTGATGTTTTTCTAATCCTTTTTATACTTTTAAGCCTTCAAGTGTTCTTTCCAGGATATTTTTTTTATGTGTTTTTGTTCTAAAAAGTCTTGAATCTTTAAAAGTATAAAAGACTCGACACCTAAAAAATTTAGAAGTTGCTCTTTGCACAATTGTGCATTTTATGAATGATCATGCACTGACTTGCTCCAACTCTTTGTTAGGATCATGCATGGATGCCAAAGTATGCTTAAAGAATCTCCTTTATAGCAGGAAGAGGCTTGAGGAATATTGAAGTTTTAAATTTAATCCTTTTGTTACTACAAGTATACAAATCATATCTTATAGCATAAAAAGTATTGTCCCATAAGGATTGAAGTAGTCAACTAACAATTCTTGTAAACTTTGTTTAAGGTAAACAATAAAATAATTTACTAAAATTTAAACTAAAAAATTAATAATTAAACAATGAAATGAGCAGTAATGAATTTGTTGATTGATTAATAATGAAGACTAGGAATTACTTTTATCTTTATTTGTTTTCACTTCACCTTCTTGATTGAATCATACTTGGCATACCTAATCCTAAATATCCAATAATTATGATTACCTTCTTTTAAGATCTAATCAATTAATCCTAATTAAAATAAATAGAAAGTGAATCATGACCTTTTGATATATTAAAACTCTTCTTAGCTGTGTAATTGGATTTGAAGCAGTTTTATGGATAACTAATAAACAATTAAGATTTATCTTCAATCACCTATCAAATTGATATTTATAAATCTATTGGGGTAATAAAAATAATCTAATCTAATCTCTCAGTTCAAATTGCACAATAAACTGTTAAATAAGTGCTCTAAAGGCAATCACCTTTAGTAGTTTTTGTTTAAGTCATTTTATGATTAATAAAGGCATTTTTCATAATTTTGATGTTTATATGTTTATGGATTTGATGTTGATCTTAAATTGATTTAATAAATTCCTTGATACAAAAAATTGCATGGAGGAAATCATGATGTGATCACAATAATGAGATTCTTATATGTGTAATTATGTTAGTATCTAAACTTTCCCTAGTCATAGGATTAATGAAATGGGATATCATTATTCTTGATAGACTAGCACATGTTATGCTCCTTGATTAGATAAAGTAGTAAATCTCATAAGCTATAGATATGAGTTGTTTACAGTTAACATGTGGATGCTTATTAAGGGTAGTAAGTACATTGCATTGACCTACTATGAGACAATCATATAGATATTTATATTCCAGTGTCAATGATAGTCTTATCATAACAATGGTGTAAGTAACCTTTAAACTGAGGTGCTCAAGGATATCTCAGATATTGATCTTGTGCTTTGACTCCATTCATCGGTGCCTTTTAAAGGTTACTCATAGGGTGGCGATTGGGCACAACTTGAGGTATTTGAAGGTAATTGAGTAGCCAATAAAGGATTCACCACTCTTGATAGATGGAGATGATACCCACGGCCTCTTATAAGGGTCAATATGCGAGAGTCTTTGGCTAGAGAAGATATGTGTCATGAAGAGAGTCTTCAATGATACATAGAGTAATGAGATATTTAGGACAAGATCTAATAACACTTGGACTAGATGTGACGTAGTCAGTCTAGTGGGATTTGACACTTTGGCTATACTCTGAACTAAGTGGGGTATAGATGGTGAAAGGAAAAATTGCATGAAAACATTGCGTATGAAAGGGTTCATAGTCAAAACATTAACTTTTAAGTCAATTAGGGGTCATAACATGTCACTAGATACCATTCTTGACTTACTTGAATTAAGTGTTAATTCAAGTGGCCAACATAACCGAGAACCTAATGAGTCACATACATAGGAGAGTTGAAGGGTGATTAAAAGGTCTTAAATGGTGATTCAAGATATGAGAGAGTGTTTTGGGATTGTATTGCAATGTGATCATGGTAGAAAATGCTGCATAGAATGGATTATAAACAAATGTTGTTAGCTTCCATTAATGCATGCTATTCATGGTCATTAACTTCCCATAACTTCCATTAACACATACTATTCATGAACATTAACTTCCCATAACTTTCCATTAGTGATGGGGGTTATAGAAGGCCAAATGATGTAGAAAATTGAGATGATTTACTTGCATCTTGTGTAAGACAAAAAAAGGAAAGGAAAGATTCTTTTTCATATAGACACAATTTTTCTCTCTAACTCTCTCAAGGGTTCTTGTCTTTGCTAACACAAAGAATGAATTATAGCCATCTCCTAGTGAGGTTTCTTCCTTCTATCTTTATATGCAGTTTCATTAGAGACGGTGTGCGTTGATCGTTGTGGTTTACCATAACTCAACATGGAGAAGATTAAAGAACGAAGAAGATCATCAGAAAGGTATGTAAACATCTTACATTTCATGTTTTTGTTTTTCTATATCTATATGTATGAGTAGATTTGATTTTTAAGGTTCCGTTTTATTTCCATTATGTATATTTGATATATATTATGTATGAGATGCATGATCGGAACGTAACATAAATATCATAAGCATATTTCATTAAATTAAGAATGTAAAGCTTAACAAATAAATCAAGAGTAATTTTTAAAAGGAATTTAACAATCCATATATGTAACTATATATGGTAATTACCTTATCATTGAAATTCAAATAATAAGGAAATAAAAGAAAAAGTAGAGAATTGAATTTGGATGTATTCTCTTCTTTGTATAAGTTGGAATTATGTAGCTTGTTCTTCAAGATGTTGCTTTTTTTAGTCTCTTCTTTTTATGTTTTCTAGCAGTCTTTTTGATGTTTTTCTATTTCTTTTTATACTCTTAAGCCTTTAAGTGTTCTTTCTAGGATTTTTCCATATGTTTTTGCTCCAAAAAAAGCCCTAAATCTTAAAAAGTATAAAAGACTTGACACCTAAAAAAGTTAGAAGTTGCTCCTTACATAATCGTGCATTTTTTGAATGATCATGCACTGTCTTTCCCTAACTCTCTGCCATGATCTTGCATGGATCATATGATCGTGCCAAATGTAGTTCTTCAGCTCCTGCTTCAAATTTTCTTGTCTCCACTCATTATGAAATACATCAAGCAACCCTTAAAGCGTACAATTAAGATCAAATTCTTTCCCTAATAAATAATAATCAAACAAAACACACAAAACACTAATAAGAACAAAAATTTAAGTCCTAAACATATGATTATCAGTTAAGAAAAATTTAAAAACACATTCTGATGCCTAGAAAGCACACTATAATTTATTGTAACATCTTGTTCTCATACTAAGGGTTATAACCCTAAAATACGATACATATGAGATCAATGAGAGATTAAGAGAAATGCATCTCATACTCATGCATATTGTTATCATACACACATGTGAATTTGAATTTTTACATACATAAAAATATTTTTACATGCATTCATTGACGAATTCTGGGTATAACTGATTATAAATATGATTGTGTGAGAATTGTGAATTTATTGTATTGGAAATCTATATGGAGAATATATGTATTGATTTAGAAATTTTGGAGAATTTTATGAAAATTTTTGAAAATTATGGGTATATTTGGACTAGGAAAAATGTCAAGTGGCAAGTCAATTATAAATGGAAATAAAAATAAGAGTTAAATGATATTGGAGAAATTTAATAGATAACTTTAGAATTTTTTTAAAATGATATTAAAAAAATTGGGAGACAATTGTAGTAAAAATATTAGAGTTGGTTGGACTAGTTAAATGAGAACTAGTTAAAGCCTTAAAAGATGGATGAGTGACAAGTATCACTTGTAAAGTTGATCTTAAAAAGTTTACTTCTATTCCTTTAACTTTGAAAGACAAAGACACTGTTTATCTTGTCTTAAAAATATCTTCTTCAGGGCTTTCTTCTTAAAGCTTCTTCTTCTTCTTCAGATCTTGTTTCACTGAACCTTCACCAAAGTTACACTTTGCTTTCCTCTACCTATTGTTACTCCCATTTTGTTGTCTCTTTCTTTTGCCATAAGAAACGTAACCCTACAACCTTAGAATGTGGATGTTCTTACGATATTAGAAAGCTAGAGTTCAAGTGATTTTGAAGATTTTATAACTTTAAACAAGTAAGCATTTTATGGCTTTGTATTGTTGCATAATCTGAAACATGCATCATGTTAGTTAGCCATTGATGTTATAAAATGAAAATGTGCATATGCTGAAGCATGAGTGAAAAACCAAGGTATATTGCATATGTTGATTTTATAGATTTAATGATCAAATTGTCATTGGATAGTGTTAAAAAGATCTTTGAGAGTGAAAGATCGATGAAAATATGAATAAAAAGAGTGTAAAATTTTTTGGAGATATGAAAGATGTATGCTCTGTTTTTGTTACTGTTGATAGACGTGTATATTGGTCTTCATTATTGTTCACGCAAATTTTTGGGTGTTAATATAGATGAACAAAAATAAATTTAGAGGTAAGCAATAGGTATATGGTGATGTCTGGAAATGAGAATCAACGATTTAAATGATAGTTAGAGGAAGAAATTGAAGAGAATACATAAAATAGGAATGCTGAAAAATGGAAGTGAAGAAACATAGAAATGAAGAAGATGCATGAATATGTGATGTTTTTGATATTTGGTGTTGATTCTTGGTTTTTGATCTATTTTTGAATGTGATGGGTTGAATGGGAGATGAAATGGAGAAATGAAAATGGGGATGTAAGTTAGAAATGGAGGAATTAAGAAATGAAAAGAAGAAGAGAAGAAGAATATGTAGTCAGAAGAAGGAAGAAGAAAGAAAAGCACGGTCGTGCAGAAAGGAATTGGAAAAGCACGATTCTACATGATCATGACTTTTATATTGAGTTCAAAAGTCACGATCATGCTAGAGCACGATCTCTACATTTGAATCTAGCAGGAAACTGCACGATCGTGACTTCTATGGCTTACCAAAACGTTGACATATTTGAACATCTTTGATTCTTTTGTCTATAACTTCCTCTCCCGACTTCCAAATGACATGGGGCTTGAACCTGTAGACTCAAAACAAACGTTTTTACATCTGCACCAAAAATTATAGCCATATGAAATCATTTAGGAGAGATTTATTGATTAAATTGGGACGAAAATGATGAACAATTTTGGAACTTCATAGCTGGACTTTTTTTCACTGAACATGCTTTGGTATTTTGGAAATATATTGTTCTTTAGTTATCAAAATGAGATGATTATTAATTTTAAGTAAACTAGAAACATTGAGATACAATTTTTCTGAAGAAATAAAATTTTAATTCTGTATCTAAGAATTTCAAAATCTAGCTTGAAATTGAGTCTTGGCTTAGGCTATAACACTACCCGAGATAGAAATCATGTCCTATTGTTTTCGAATAAACTGTATTGATATAGGTTGAATCAGACAAAAGTGTCTTCACAAAAGTTGTGTCTTATTCTCTTAGCTTTCAATTGGTTTAAATTTTGTAATTTTTGGATATTGGAATTGAGATGCATGAGTTGTACAACTTGACAACATGATCATGCATTAGCTAAATTTCAATTGTGCTTAGTCTGTAGTATTTTGAGCATAACTCATGCAATAATGAGACAAATTGAATGATCTTAGAGTCATTAGAAATTTAAGAGATAGGAAAACCAATTTCTAGAAGAAAGAGTTCTCAGATTACTCCATTTTCTTTGTTAGAAAGAACATGAAAGGTTGACTTGATAGTATATTTCAGGAAAAGTCTGAATTGACCAAATGAGTTATGAATTTTGATTTTTATGATTTTATTGAGTTATAAACCATAAGTATAAAGGATACTTATGTGAGTTTGGAAATATGTTTGTTTACCTAATGAGAATAATAGAGCAATACCTAGGATTGTCATTAAGCATACATTGTACATATTCCACATACACATTTGTGTATAAAGGAATACTTATAATTGTGCAATTATTAATATGTGTGTAATGTGTGTATTGCACAATTTTTATGTGCAGGATAAATGTCCTTCATACATTTCCAGATCTTTGAAGCAATTGCTAATCTGGAGCGTACGGTGAGTCGACCTAGATGGTTTCAATTCATTATTTGTTCTGATTTCAATTTCTACATTGAATGACTATGGTTATGATTATTATTCAATATGAATATAATTGATATAAATGTGAATGAGAAGAAATAAGTGTATTCTTAACGTAATTGTTGAATGTCAGACTAAGGTACGATGATGAATATGAAAGTGATTATGAATTCGAAATCATGTGACTAATTGAAAATAGGTGAATGTGATGCATTCCATTACAAGAATGCTTGAAACATAAAAGCAGTTGTGATCGAAGTAGCCACCGAAAAAGAGCTTAAAGCTCATAATGTGAAAAAGAGTTTAAAGCTCAGATTGTGAAAAAAAGAGCTTAAAGTTTAGATTGTGAAAAAGAGCTTAACGCTCAGAAAGTCTATAAGAGCCAAAGGTACACTATCTAAAATGAGCCTGATATCTCCAATGGATATGGGGCAGTTATCAATGAGCCCAATATCTATAGTGGATACGGGACAGTTATAGGCACTCGGTCACAATAAAGTGACTTTGAAAGTAAGTCTCATGTGCACTACATATGCCTGATATGAATGATTATAATGGTTTGAATAATTTTTGAATGTGATGTGTGTTCAATGTAAAATGTGAAATGACTGATCAAGTGTATGTTATTTGACATGATGAATTAAAGATATGGGGTGAACTGCATGAATATATGAACTACATGTTTATGTGATTGAGTGAGCCATCGAGGATGGTCATTTTTTAGGCTCAGAAGAGTTACCCCATTAGGCAAACGAGAGTATAACCACTGCATTTGAGTAAGAGATAGAGGTCAGGATCAGTTCACGTCTGCATTTGTGTTTTCTTATTTTTGTATCAATTTGTGTATTCCACAATTTCTGTGCAATTTTCTGCATGTGATAACTTCTAAAATTGGAAATGTTTTGAATGAGACTGATCAAAGTGCAATAATAATTGTGATTTCGATGTTTATGAAATAAAAGTATGGGCCTGAATTTGATTATTGATTTTCGCACACGTGAGTTAGTTTTTTTTTAAATTTGTACTGAGTTTCGACTGTTTGACTAATTGATTGCTCTAGCATGCCACCCTCATGGGGTACGCACTCGGATATCACTTAGGATGCCAGGTACATATCTTGCGAGAGTAGGGTGCTTCATTTATAACTTTCAACTTCCTAGTACTTAAATCTTTGCTAGTCCCCAAGCAAAACTAAAGCAACAAAGAAAAAACATAAAATGCACACAATCATATAATCATCCAACAATGTAATAATGATACAATGGTATCAAATCTCTTGAAATTAACTTAGCCACTGACATCAATCAGTCAAGAAGTTTCAACGTATTAACTTATTCCATTCATATTCAAGTGCTTTAATTTAAATACACATATCAACCAAAATATTAACTACCTATTCATATATCTATGGCACTTATAAGTATGCACCCATTCTTATTTATAATTAAAGAGGTAGGCCATCACCAAATACCCACTCATGGATTTTTTTTTGACATTTAACAAAGAAGATTAATAGGCTCACTTTTATTGAAAACATTATACTTTTAGATTTTATTTAAGGATTTCCTAGTTTCTTGAAATGAAGATGAATAACTTGTCACGAATGTCCCTATAACATCTCGTTCCCATATTAGGGTTAGAGCTGAAAAAACCGTAGATGAGAACTAACAAAGAGATAATAGAGAAATGCATTTCATGCTCACACATAATATAGCATGCATACACGTGAATTTGATCATTGCACATATCACAATAATTTGTTAATGCATTCATTTGACATTTTCCGGGTATAAATGATTGATTTAATGTGATTTTGATGTGGATAGTGAATATTTTGTTCTAAAAATTGATTGGTGAATCAAATTATTAAGTTAGAATCTTAGAGAAATTTGAGAATTTTCTGGAATTATGAGTAATTTTTGGACTAGGAAAAATGTCAAGTGGCAGGAGAGTTGTTAAATGGTAGTAGAAATAAATATCAAATGATAATAGCATTATTGAAAAGTGATACTGGTGTTTAATGACACATGTCATTTAAAATTAGGAGTCAATTGGATTAGAATTGGGAGACAAATGGACTAGTTAATAAAGAGGACCCATTAGAAAATTGTAAGAAGTGACAAGTGAACTTGCCACACCACTTGCTAAACCCACGTTTTTGTTAAGTGAGACTAACTTTTTGGTCTTTCCCTTGTCATTTTGCTTCTCTTTGTTCATAAGTCTCTCCCACGTTCATCTTCTTGATTTCTTCTTCTTCTCCATTCATGATTTTTGCTCTCCACCTTCACTTGATTTTTGTTAACAATAAAACTACCCTCATCAAGATCCTTATTTTCGTCTTCACCTTTCCACAGAATGACCCAAATCACTCCTTGAATGATGATGGTCATGTGATACATGGGAAAGATAAGGTGAGGTGATTTTTGAAGATCTTGTACCTTAATCAAATAAGTAACACCTAAACCTTTATGGGTTGTTTAAAAATAAGCATATATGATAGTTTGGGATGAAATGAACATGATGAAGGTGTTGACATATGATGTTACATTGATGAGGAATTAAGTAGTTTATGTTATATTCTTGTTCATATGATGAGAAATAATTCATAAGTTGATATAGGGATAATTTTGAGATGTATTAAGGGTATAAATGATGTGTAAAAATGATCAAAGTTGTTGATGAAGGTATGGATGCTTTGATGTTCTATATCTATTCATAAAATGAACAATGAATTGTAAATTGTTTTGGGTATAATTTGAATTGGAAATAGAGGTGATCTTGATAAAGAAATGATAGAACTTTGGAAATGAATTATGTTGGAGAATGTTATATATAGTGTCTTACTGACCATACCTTTGTATTTTAGCCATAACTTGAACTGTGAATATCTAAATTGGATGAATTTTCATATATAGAAAACTAGAAATATATGGATACATTTTTCGTTAAGGAATTGAATTTTAAATCTATCCTTAAGAGTCTTAAAATTTTGTTTGAAGTTGAGAATTGTGTTCCATCGAGGTATGAGAACATTTTGTAGTATTTTGATTATAATAACTTGCACAATACTGATCCAAAATGCATGAATTTGGTGTCATTAGACACTTAAGAAATAGAGGAACATTTTCTTAGAAGAAGTTGTTGCCTAAATTGTTGGTTTATTCCTTACAATCAATCACATTGGTTGTACTTTAGTGACAAATTATTTAAAGGCATTATTTATCTTGTACAGATTTAGATTTATATGATAAAGTCCATGGAATAATTATTCATTGAAAATGAAATTATAATTATGAGATTCATATTGCATTTATGTATTATTCCTAAATATTCCTAGTCATTGTTCTATTAAG
>JAOSBN010038682.1:0-15584 GCA_027563595.1 Erythroxylum suave
ACAGTTGTGACCGGAGCAGCCACCGATTAGAGCTTAAAGCTCAACGAGTGTATTTGAGCCTCGAGCTCAACAGTGATATAGAGTCTTAGGCTCAACGTTTAAGGAGCCCTATATGGGACAGTTCAAGCTCCCGGTCTCAACACCGAATTAAAAAAAAAGTGTCACATGAGCATTTCATATGCATTTTTGTTAAATATGCTTGATTGAGTGAAAGGCAAAAAAAAAAATTCTTATGCTTATTTGACCACGTGGTATTTCTGATCGAAGTGATGTTATGAAATAATTGTGATATGTTTTGATTGTTGCATGAATTGAGTGAACCATCGAAGATGGTTGCCTCACTGAGTTCGCAAAACTCACCAAAATTGCAACGTTATCTTTTCAGGACCGAGAGTAGACTCCTAGCTTCATGGGGACTTTTCCAACCGTGTAGATTGTTTTGGCGAGAGAAGTTATGGCTCACAGGTCGGTCAGCTGGGACTTTTGGATGGCTTAGATAGATCTGATGTTCCTCCTCTTTCATGTAGTATTTTTGCACTAGGTTTTGATTGACGTACAGATAGTAAAGGAGGATAGACGTGTAAACAATTTGATTTTTGATGAAATAAAATGAGGAAATGATTGGTTTCAAAAGATTGTGATTTTTTTTATTTTATATTGATGTTTTATTATGAAGCCATTTGAAGTGAATGTAGTGATCGTTCGTAGCTCACCCTTATAGTAGGATATGTACCGGACTAACCTGAGGGCGTTCGGTACGTACCCTGCGATAAGGGGGCGCTACACTGCAAGTGCATAATTCATATTTTGCAGTGTTGAAGGGCCAACCTCACAAAGAGGGTATTAGTCTAATCCTAAGTCGTCTAAAGCTCAAAGAAAAGAATAAAAAGAAATAAAAATTTCACATATGAACACGAAAAATAAAAATGAGAATTTGATCCAAGAATTGTAAAGTAGAAATTTCAACAAAACAAAATTAAATTGAGTAGTTACACATGTCACAATGGAAATCCATCAATAGAGTCAATCACGTTATGAGTGCGGAGATATTACCTATCGTTAATGTTAATCTAGCCATTTATCTTTTTACGGGATGTTGGTTCTAGATGGTCATAACGTTGATTACTCTCTCTCTAGTTATAACCATAAAACCCTAATCTAATTATGGAACTAGTAATCTCTCAATTCACAACTTACCCATAATTTTAATTAGTTTTAAAGCTCTCTAACAAACAATCGGGTCTCACATGGGATCTCTCTCTATGAAATTACTGATTAGATTGATTAAGTGCTCAATTAGATTGCCTAACTCTCATTAATCTGATCTAATCATTTTTATCTAACCACCCTCTTAGTTTGTTACTGAAACATGCAATTACATTAATCAGTCACAACACCTAAACTAATAAACACAGAAAATAACTAAATCAACAGTAACTTAAAGTAAAATCCCGAAAGAGATTTCAGAACATTGTCAACAATCCGAAATCCATCTTAACTTTATACATTTAAATGAAAAAGGAAATGAAGAGAAAATGGAACTTAGGTTGGACAAATAGGGAAGGCAACGACATTGAGATACCACCTGAACTGGGGAGCAGTAGTGTCAGGATCCACTTCTTCTTCCTCTTCTTCTTCTCTCTCTCTCTTCTTTTTCTCTCCTGTTAGGGTTTCCAAGAGTGGTTGAATGTAAAGGTCCTTCATCGTTTTTGTCTTATTCTTTATATACCTTTTATGTTATGGGCAGCCCTAAGGTTTTTCCGGGGTCTTAATTTTCTAAAAACTCCCTCGAAACTTGTCTTTTTTGAGTGTCTGCACGTTTACTCGACACAGGCCACGATCGTGGCCTATTTCTAAGCTTTCTTGCACAATTGTGGTTTGTAGGCCATGATTATGGGCCATCTCTGGTGCTTCTGTCACGATCGTGGCCTGTTGTTTCGCCCTGAATATCTTCTAAAACTCCTCCATTCTTTGATATTGACCCTGAAATACTAACAAACACATCAAGGTACCTTAAAAACAATATTTAAGCTTAAAGACTTGTACTAATCCAATAAACACTTAAAACACAATTAATTCACAAACTAATACAATTTTAACCTAAACACCTACTAAATGATTGAATTAATAGCTAAACACATATCAAACTACAGCCAAAACACATTATGCAATTTACACTTATCAACATCCCTATACTTAAATGTTTTCTTTTCCTTAAGCAAACAAAACAACAAACACACAAAATCATAAAGCACACAATGCAATAATGAGACAATAACTTCAACTTTGTAAAATAAATTTAACTTTAAGCACCATCATTCAAGTTGTTCCAAATCATTAACATGCAAAATCTGCATCTAGGAGCTCTAGACTAAGTATACATATTAATCAGAAACTCAAATGTCAACTTATTCACCCTTTTTAATTGTACACACACAATAATTATTCTTTGGTCATTCAAATTTGTAACTACTCCTAAACACGTTTTCATGAAAAGTCAAACTATTTACTTGGTAAGTTTTATTAGAAAACCTTTTTTTTTAGATATGGACCTAATCTTTTACTCGGAGGCAAACGTTGGTGATAAATGTCAATTCGGTTACTCAACTAAGTAATATTTTTAATAAGCTGCTTGGTTGAAACGTCATTATAACTTTTTGACGCGGAGGCACACATTTGTGATGCGTGTTGATCCAATTACTCAGCTACATCATGTTCTCAATTGGCTACTAGCTCTATTCATAACCTGAAGGCAAACATAATAGTAATTTATTTAACATTAACAAACACATTTTTACTTTGTTGCTTTAGCTACTCGTTTCCATGAAAAAATACTAGTAAAGCTACTTAAGTAAAAAAAACCTCAAATTATGAATCAATATGACAATTTAGAGACTTACAATTTAACACTAAATCTGAATTAAGCTGCATATTTAACCAAAGAACCCCAATTCACTAAATTTTGCAAGTTAATGATTCTCCATAACCTAATAGAATATGTTCAAAATTGAATAAATTTCAATCCATGTAAGCCACTGACTCATTGATAGTTAGAAAATTTATTAGTTATTAGTTGTCTTTATTTTATAGTTTTTAGTTAATTTCATATAATTTTAGGAATTATTTATGTATTTTTATTTTATTTTGTAGGAATGTCAATTTTTAGAAGAATTGCAAATTTGCATAATGAAAGTCAAATTTAAGGCCCAAGAGAAAAAAGAAAAAAGAAAGAAAAGGGAAGAAGCCTCATATGAGCCTTTGTTTAGAAACAAATTAATTGAGCACAAAATCATTTGTGGGGCCCGCAACTAGTTGAATTGAGAAAGAAAACCGAGAATTCACGCCCTTGCCATTTTGACTGAAGAAATAGTGCGTGCAATTCATTCGCGGGTGGAGTTTGTTGGTCAACAACAGTGACACTTGTGGGGTCCAGCTCCAATCCTTTTCCAACTTTCTTTACTATCGAATTTTCTTCTCCTTTTCCCTTTTGTATTTAATTTTAGTTTTCCATCACTCTATAAAGAGATAACAATATGTAGGTTTTTTAAAAAAAGAACCATTGGAGAGACTTTTCATAGCCGCCAGTGTTCAAGACAAAGGGATTCTTCCAGAGTTTTTCTGGCTTATTCTCATTTCTCTTCTTTGAATTATTATTTTTAGTTCTTATATGTTCATTTTTAATTTTATTTTGTTGCTTTTAAATATGTTTCTAGGCTAAATAATTTTTCTAGGACTCGGATGTAGTCGTCAATATTTTGATTAATTTGTGTGATTTTGTGTGATTAGTATATTCATCAATATTTGATATTTTCGTATTTAATGTTTTGTGAGTGCCTGATCAACACTTGCATGTCTAAGGTGTTAGATAAAGGAATGATAGTTGAAGTTTGACACTAATTGGTCAAAATATTAAACTTTAATTGTGGGCTACGACAATAAGAACTCAATTATTGCAACTTATAATTCCTGTGTTATTTTAGCTATTGCAACTTATAATTCCTATGTTATTTGAGAACTAGATCTAAGTTTAGGAGAGATGCCAATGTAGCTTTTGTTTCTGAATTAGAACCTAAGAAAATTGATGAAGCTCTTCAAGATGAAGCTTGAATTTTAACAATGCAGGACGAGTTAAATCAATTTACTAGGAATAAAGTCTGGTTTCTAGTACCTAAACCATCTAATAAATCTATCATAGGAACTAGATGGGTATTCAAGAATAAACTACACAAATCAGGAAAGGTATCCCGTAACAAAACTAGATTAGTAGCTCAAGGCTATAATCAATAAGAAGGAATAGATTATAATGAAACATATGCTCCTGTAGCTAGATTAGAACCTATTAGGTCTTACTTGCATATACTGTCTTTTGTGATATAAAACTATTTCAAATGGATGTGAAAAGATCCTTTTTGAATGGCTTTATAGATGAAGAAGTTTATGTTCAATAACCCCCTAGTTTTGAAGTCATTGATAAATCAGATCATGTTTATAAACGTCATAAAGCTTTGTGTGGATTGAAACTAGCACCACGTGCATGGTATGATCATCTTAGTTCTTTCTTGATTAAAAATTACTTTATTAGAGGTCAAGTTGATAGAACTTTATTTCAAAAAAGTATCAAAGATGATATCATTATTGTACAAATATATGTAGATGATATTATTTTTGGTGTGTAACTTCTAAAAAGTTATGTTCAAATTTTGAGTTTTTTATGAAAAGTGAATATGAAAAGAGTATGATGGGTGAATTGAAGTTCTTTCTTGGTTTACATATTAAACAAACTGAAGAGAAAATTTTTACCCATTAACGAAATTATATTAAAGAACTTTTAGTCAAATATAAAATGGAAAATGTTAAACCAATGTCAACTCCTATGCATCTCTCAATTGTCTTATCTAAGGATGAAGCTGGTGAAAAGATTAATCAAACTCTTTTTACATGAATTATTGGTTCTTTGCTTTACCTAACTGCAAGCAGGCCTGATATTATGTTTAATGTTTGTTTGTGTGCAAGATTTCAAGCAGATCCTAGAGAGTCTCATTATATTGCTGTTAAAAGCATATTGAGATACTTGGCAGGTTCTACTGATCTTTGCTTAATGTATGAGAAATGTAATGATTTCAGGTTAATTGGCTTCTGTGACGCTGATTATGCTAGAGACAGGATTGATAGAAAGAGTACAAGTGGAGGGTGTCACTTTCTTGGTCATAATCTGATTTCATGGTCAAACAAGAGGCAAAGTTCAATTGCTCTCTCTACTACAGAGGCTGAATACATGTCAGCCACAAGTTGTTGTTCACAAATACTATGGATAAAGTATCAATTAGAAGATTATTCTATCCAAGAAGATCAGATTCCAATCCTCTGTGACAACACAAGTGCTATCAATCTCTCAAAGAATCCAATTCAACACTCAAGGGCAAAGCATATTGAAGTTAGACATCATTTTATAAGAGACTATGTATAGAGAGGAATCATCAATCTACAGATTGTTGAGATAAATCAACAATGGGAAGATATCTTCACCAAACCCTTAGATGAAGATAGATTCAAGGAAATCAAACGAAATTTGAATATGGTAATGTTAAATGACCATTCGTCTGAAACTCTATGACCCAAACGATACGACCTTATGAAGCAGAAAAGTCGTAAGTTCTTAAAAATGAATAGTAATGGTAACTTTCACTCGATAGTATCAATCGTACAGTTACCTGTGGATCCATCACAGACGTTACAAATGGTAACTTTTCAAGAATGTTTATAAAAAAGAAATTCTCTAATACCTAAAACACTCTACATTCTAGAATTCTCTTAGTAACTGACATGCTTCTAGGTTGCTCTCAACAAAGACGATTCAATCTTCTGTTCATTAAATCTCTCTTACTTTCATTTCATATTCCTCTTTCAATATCTTCTACAAACTAACCTTGCTTCTTTAAGCAAAATACATCTCTGTGTGTAGTGTTTATTTGTTACAGATTAGAAGAATGTCGAAATCTTTTGTTCATGGGAGGCTCATCGATTTCACTTCTCTGAAGGATGATTGAATGGATATCGAACTGGAGATCAAAGTAGATGGTTGGAAAAATTTCTTCAAAATCCGAGATCTAGTTTATCCAAATGAAGTATATGAGTTTTGGAAGAACACAAAGGTGGTAGATGACACCTTAATATCAGAGGTAGATAGGTTAACAGTGATTGTCACACAAGAGTCTATTGTGAGGGCTATTGAATGTCTAAATGAAGGAACAAAGCTGCTCACCAATACAAAATGGTTTGTTCAGAATGAAGCTGACATCAATCGACAACTATATGGAATAAGTAATCTAGGAGTTAGGAAGTCTTCAAACCTAATTCCAAAGGCTAGGGTTCTTCACTCAATTCTTCTTCACTGTATTCTACCAAGAGCAAAATCAAAGGATTTTGTGATAATGCATGATGAACACTGTCTGTTTCATCTTCTCACTCACCAATCTATTAATCTTCCATTTTTGATCCTGAAATGCATGATAAAGGTTAAGGTGGATTATAACTAGAAGAGTGGTTCGTTGCCTTATGGTATGCTGTTGACAAGATTCTTCACAGAATCTGGAATACTACTTGATAGAGGATACAAAGTAAAGTTGAATATTAATAGTGTTATCAATGCCTCTACTATTCGAAAAATGGGGATCAAGACTGAAGCTGAAATAGATAAAGAGTTCACACTTGAAGCACAGTCTAAGGTGGAGCTTTCAATCAAACGAAGTAGGAAAGAAGATGTTTTATCTATACTATAAGCAAAACCTCAGTGGTCTAGAAGAATCTTAGCAAAAGTAAACAATCGTCTTATAAGCCACTATAAGTTAAGACGATTCCTGAAAAGAAGGAAAGTTCAACTCAACAACTAAATCATAAAGTGTCTTTAAAGAGGAAGGCTGAGACGCTCCAATCAGAAAAACCCTAGAAATCAAGAAGGTCACCAATATTGATGACCTTATGACAATAAGAACAGAAGAAGCAAAAAACTCTGATTCTTGGTGAATGTTCTAAAAGTGCAACGGAGCAACAACAACAACAATAACAACAACCTACCAAAGCAATTGTCTCTATCCCTCGGACGCAGTCAATACAACTGTCTAGAGAGACAGAGAAAAAAGGAAGCTAGTGTTTGAGCAGAAGAAGTCTCAACAACAACTTTCTTCCAAGCCAACAGAACAACTAAAGAAGATGAGACCAACTCAGAAAAGGAAGGGTTCATCATCTAATTTTCAACAGAAGACATAGACCATAGAAATGCAGCAATCTACTTATAATCCCCTACAACTAATGAAGAAAGAAGACTTGAAGATGAAGATAATAAAAGAATCAGTGTTTGATCGCAATAGAGGTTCAGTGATCATAAGAGAACCTTCTGTATAGAAAGTTAAGGTTCAAGTTGAACCTGTAATAATAAGCGATCAGATGATACACTTTCTAAGCCCTGAATTAAGAAGATTGTATGGTATTCTACAAGATGAAAAAGCATAACCATATCCATTGAAGATGAAGAAGAGTCCTTACACCATCTATCCAGTGACAACCAAAACAACAATAAAATTGTACCAGATGTTCAACCAAGATGTCCAACACTGGTACATAGCACAGAAAAAGGAAAGAAGAAGAAGTTCCCTAAGAGGCAAGAAGATGATCTCACAGAAGAAGAGATTAGAGTGGCGATGAAGAATATAGACGATGTATGTCGTGCAGCTCAACCTGTAGGCATCTATATTTCACACCATATATCAAGGCCATCAGGAAGTAACATTGGCATACTTACTCAAGATGAAAGTTTCAAGATATTTGGGACAATTTCAGAAGGAAGGTACAAAAGTATCTCAATCGAAGGTATCAATTTCTACTTAGAAACCTTTGTACATCTACTTATTCATTTTAAACCCTTAGGTTTCATTATGTCAATCAAAGATATTCTACACCTTCTAGGAAAACCAATTTTCAATCTACCTAAACCTAATGATCTTGACATTCCTCACCAAACACAATCCTTTCGATTACCCTCTATAACAATTATTGAATTAGACGACTTAATTAGAAAACAATCTGTCTCTGAGTACCTTCATCCACTAACTGACAAGCTACAAGATCCTACTGTTAATTCAGATCTCTTAAAGAATTTATTGATTGGACTATAGCTAGTCAAAAGAAGAAGGAAGTTCAAGAAGCCTTAGCTAAACACATTGAAGAAATAGATACTAAAGTTGATGAACCAAGAGACTTAGTGGGTGATCTTCATGAAGAAGTAGCACTTCTACGTCTTTCTACTGAACAAGACCTCAAGACAATCCGCACTGATATTTAAAATATGTTTTCTGAAATTTTGAAGCATCTGAAGTGATATTCTTTTTTATTAATAACAAATAGGGGGAGAATAGTGGAAAGAGAGGAAATTTTTTGCAAAATGTTGTTATACACATTGTATATCTTGCATCAATCGTCTGAATAAAGATATTGTTTGTCTGAATACTATTGTTATTCGCTTTAATAATTCTCTTATCTTCTAATATTATGATTATTTGTTATCATAATATTATTCAGATTTAGACGAATCTAGATCTTCCTATGTTGCCATCATACCTTTTTTGTTTTCTTGACTCTTCTTTAGTTTTCTTTTGACCAAAAGGCATTTAGACTTGTAATGTCCTGATTTATTACATTCATAGCAGACAATAGAGCTTTTACCATTCTTTGAATCGTCTTTGCTAATCCTTCTGAAAGAGGAGTCTTTATTTCCCTTTTTCTTTTCGACATCCTTCTAATTTTTCTTGAAATGAAAGATAGCTCATCTTCATCTTCACTTGAATCTTGATTAGTTTCACTAACATCATCATTTTTTATTTTGAAGACGTACTTCTATTTTCTCTACATCTTCTGATTCTTCTGACCAGCTTTCAATGCAATAGATTTATCTCTTTTGTGTTTATCTTCTGCATCAAGCTCTACTTCATGAATTTTCAAAGAACCAAGCAATTCATACAGCTTTAGCTTAGTTAAATCCTTGGCCTCTTGTATTGTTGTTACTTTGGGTCTCCATCTTTTTGGAAGACTTCTGGGAATCTTTCTAACATGGTTTTGACTATCGTAGATTCTCTCCAAAGCTTTAAGTCCATTAATAATTGTTTGGAATCGTCTAAACATTTGTTCAATAGACTCATCATCTTTCATTTTGAACAGCTTATACTGATGAACAAGAATACCAATCTTGGATTCTTTCACCTGGTTTGTGCCTTCACGTGCAATGGCTAATGTGTCCCACATTTCCTTTGCAGATTTGCATCCACGAACCTTATCATATTCACTTCTGCTTAAAGCACAACTTAAAACAACTTGGCCTTTGAGTTTAATTGAACACGAGCTTTCTGATCGACTGACCATTGTTCACGAGAGATGTTTTTGTCTTCGTAGTCTGTTGGAACATATGGCCCACTTTCAATAATATCCCAAAGATCAATGTGAGTGGATTCTATTAAGAGTCACATCTTGTCCTTCCAATAATGATAATCTTCACCATTGAATGCAAGAGGTCTTGGGACAGAGGCATCTTCAACTATAAAAACATGTGATTCAGCCATGGATCATTGTCCTCACTTTGTAATAGTATTTCTTGGAAACTTGCGCTCTGATACCAACTGAAGTAAATCACTTGTTAATATAGAAATCACTTATAATATGTAAACTACACAAGAAGGGGGGTTGAATTATGTAATATCGTCTAAAATGGTTATCTTTAAAAACTTCTTGGTTTTCTTGAAAACTTAAATGATTACAAAACAATGCACTTAATTTGTTAGAGTAATACCACAGCGGAAATAATATCTTTTTCTTCTAACTATAGAAATTAAAGAGACGAGAGTTAGAGAGTATGACACCGCGGTTTATACTGGCTAGAAATTAAAGAGACGAGAGTTAGAGAGTATGACACCGCGGTTTATACTGGCTCACTCTTAACCTTTAGGCTATGCCCAGTCCTTAGAGTTTATCTGAGATTTCACTATCTCTTTAACTTTACAAGTATTATTTCTTCTCTTAGAGCCTCTTTCACAAAGTATTCTTCATCTGCTATCTTAGCCTCTTCAGGCTTTAGCCTTCCTTTCACTAGAAGGATACTATTTGAGCTTTTCTAAACTCACGCTACAGGTGTTTTTGATGTCTATCTTTCTTCTTTTCACTCAGGATATTTTGTACAGTGAATGCTTAGTAAAAGTTATTTTGTCTACGACTATCCGAACATTTATAGAATAATTCGACAATGGTCTTCTTGAAAAAAAAACTGCTTGTAGAATCTTCAGAGATATGTTGTTAGTTGAGTCCTGTAACCGCCTTAAACTAACTAACTATCATTGTAGATCATATCATCTTGATTTGATTTGTATGCTTCGTCTTATGACTCTGCATCGTCCAATGACTTTGTATCGTCTAATGACTGTGCATCATCTAATGTCTGTGCATCATTTAATGTTTTCGTATCATCTTATGACTGTGCATCTTCTAATGACTGTGCATCGTCTAATGAGTCCACATCTTCTTATGACTGTGCATCTTCTAATGTATGTGCATCTTTTAATGACTGTGTGTCGTCCATTGAGTTTGCATCTTGTTATGACTGTGCATTGTTTAATGATTGTCCATCGTCTAATGTATCTGCGCACTTAATAAACACATCAAAATAGTTCATACACTTCTATCATTATTATTATTTGACTTTCATCAAAATCAATAGAAGAAATAAAGTCTTCTTGACTTAACAATCTCCCCCTTTTTGATGATAACAAATAATCATAATATTAGAAGATAAGAGAATTATTAAAGAGAATAACAGTAGTATTCAGACAAATAATATTCAGAAAAACGATATCTTTATTCAGACGATTGATGCAAGATATACAATGTGCATAACAACATTTTGAAAAAAAATCTCTCTTTTCACTAACATTAAAAGTAGCAGACACTTGATACTCACCTGGCAAATCAATTCTGTAGTTATTATCATTAATTCTCTCAAGCACTTGGAATGGCACATCACCTCTAGGATCCAACGTAGATTTCCTTTGCTTAGGAAACCTCTCCTTCCTGAAATGCACCCAAACCCAATCTCCAAGCTTAAACCTCAATAACTTGCGCTCTTGATTAGCTCCGTGTGCATTTGTTTAATTCCACTTCTTCATTTGCTGCCTTGTTTTCTCGTGAATGCCCTTCACCAATTTGGCCTTGTGTTGTCCATCCCTGTAAGATAACTCATATAATGGAAAAGGACACAAATCCAAAGGTGTTAAAGGATCCATAAACAATCTCAAATGGTGAAGAACCAGTAATGGAATGAATACTCATATTATATGCAAATTCAACTAATAGAAAATATTGTTCCCAAGTTTTAAGATTTTTCTTTATAACAACACTCAAAAGAGATCCTAAAATTCTATTGACCACTTCGGTTTGGCCATCTGTTTGAGGATGACAAGTAGTAGAAAAAAAAGGCTTAGTTCCTAACTTTACCTAAAGAAGATGTCAAAAGTGACTCAAAAACTTTACATCACAGTCTGAAATGATGGTTTTAGGAACACCATGCAAAAGCAAAACATCCTTAAAGAACAAATCGATAATATAAGTGGCATTAGTTTTATGAAATGCAATAAAGTGTGCCATTTCACTAAACCTATCAACAATCACAAATATGTTTTCCCTACCTTTTTTTGTCCTAGGCAGCCCTAATACAAAGTCCATAGATATGTCAGTTCAAGGATGCTTAGGCACAGGAAAAGGAGTATACAAACCATGTGGATGGGTCTTTGATTTCACTTGTCTACATACAACATACCTAGAACAGATTTTTGCAACATCTTTTCTCATATTAGGCTAATAAAAATGTTCACAAAGTATGTCATATGTCTTTTGCACCCCAAAGTGACCCATTAATCCTCCACAATGTGATTCACACATAAGTATTTCATGCATAGAGCAAATAGGCACACAAAGCTTATTCTCCCTAAATAAGTATCCATCATGCCTATAAAAATTTTAAAATGCAGCATGCTCACACACACCATAAACATTCCCAAAAGCAGAATCCGAAGCATACAAATCTTTAATAAACTCAAATACAAACATTTTAGAGCTCAAAGTATTGATTAGAGTGTACCTTTTTTAAAGTACATCAGCCACTATATTCTCCTTACCTTGCTTGTACTTTATCACATATGGAAAAGTTTCAATGAACTCTAGCCATTTCGCATGTCTCTTGCTCAACTTACCTTGGCCCTTCAAATGCTTGAGTGATTCATGGTCAGAATGAACCATAAACTCCTTTTGCTATAGATAGTGTTTCTGAGTTTCCAATGCTCTCACTAAGGCATATAGTTCCTTGTCATAAGTGGAACAAATTAGTTGTGGCCCATGAAGTTTCTCATTAAAGTATGTAATGGAACGCCTACCCTGCATCAAAACAACACCAATACCTAACTTAGAGGCATCACATTCAATCTCAAAAGCTTCATTGAAGTTAGGTAAACTTAAAACAGGTACAGAACATAACTTATCTTTTAAAGCATTAAACACAAGTTCTTGGGTCTGACTCCATTTAAAGCCAACATCTTTTTTAATGATTTCAGTTAATGGTGCAGCAATGGTGTTAAAATCTTTCACAAATTGCCTATAAAAGCTAGCCAAATCATGAAAACTATGCACATCACCAACAGACTTAGGAGTAGGCTAACCATTGATAGCCTTAACCTTCTCCTCATCAACATGAACACTATGGGTAGAAATAATAAAGCCAAAAAATATAACTTTATCCATACAAAAAGAATACTTTTTAAGTTTAGCATAAAAGCTTTTCACACCTAAAGGCCTCTAGTACAGATTTAAGATGTAAAACATGCTCACCAAGGCTTTTGCTGTAAATTAGAATATCATCAAAATATACAACCACAAACTTGCCAAGAAATTCATGCAAGACATGGTTCATAAATCTCATGAAACTGCTAGGTACATTTGTCAAACCAAAAGGCACGACCAACCATTCATATAAACCATATTTAGTTTTAAAGGATGTTTTCCATTCATCTCCTACTTTCATCCTAATTTAATGATAGCCACTCATAAGGTCAATCTTTTTAAAGTAACAAGCACCATGTAATTCATCAAGCATATCATCTAATCTAGGAATTGGATGGAGATACTTTACCGTTATCTTATTCACTACCCTGCAATCCACACACATGTGCTAAGTCTCATCTTTCCTTGGCACTAATAATACTGGAACTACGCATGAGCTTAAGCTTTCTCTCACGTGCCCCCTCTCCAAAAGTTCCTCCACTTGCTTTTGAAGCTCCTTTGTCTCCTCAAACTTACTCCTATAAGCTGTGTGGTTTGGAATTTGAGCTCCTGGCATAAAATCTATCTGATGTTCAATACCACTTAAAGGTGGGAGTCCTTTGGGCATCTCATCCGGAAGAAATCTGAGTATTCTTGCAAAAAAAAATTAATAACACTAGTTACAGAAGAGTCAAGGTCAGCCTCATTATAAATAATTTCTCTATAGTTAAGCAGAATTAAAGGCTTAGGTGTGTACAGCACTTGTCTCAGATTTCTTGATTTTGCAAAGAAAGTACTCTTTTTTCTTTCACTCTTCTTTTCACTTAACTCTCCTTTTTCTATTGCACTTCCCTCTATTTTTTTCTCACTAGTGCAATCTCTTTCAATTGGGCATTTATTTTTATTTTTTAAATGGCTTCTTTTCCTTTTCTTTTTTTCAAACTCTCGGCCTCCCTTAGTTTTTGTTCTTCCATGGCTTTCGCAAGCCTCATTTGATCCTTATGAACCTCCTTTGGTTTTAGAAGAGCCAAAACTTAGGTTTGATCTCCCATCTTGAATGAGTACCTATTCTTGTGGCCATCATGGATCACATGCCTATCATATTGCCAAGGCTTCCCTAATAATATGTGACCCGCTTGTATTAGTACTATATCACACAAAACCTCATCGGAATACCTCCCAATGGAGAATGCAACCTTCACTTACCTGTGTACACTTACTTATCCATGTTCATTGGGTCATTGTAGCTTGTATGGGCTAGGATGTTTAATAATAGGCAACCCCCCAACTTCTCCATCAAAATTGTACTAGCTACATTTGTACAGCTCCCTCCATCAATTATCATACTACACATCTTACCATTGATTAAGCAACGTGTATGGAGGATGTTTTCCCTCTGCTCATCTACTTCTACCTTCTCCTGCACATTGAGAGCATGCCTAACCATAAGAGCTTCAGCTTGAACAGGTTCCTCTACCTCTACATCACTGCAATCCTCAAGCTCAGACATTTCTTCTCCGTCACTCTCCTGGGACTCAATTCCCCCAACATCTCTCAAAAGAATAACTTTTCTATTTGGGCATTTTGAAGCAATATAACCAGATCCCAAACACTTAAAGCATTTAATATCACTGTGCTTAGTAAATGCATTAACACTATTTGGGTGAGAATTTGTACCTTTAAAGGTTATCCTCTTATCTTTGGACTTGTTCCTATAGTCATTGGACTTGTCCTTGCCCTTTTCTTCCTTTTCAAGCCACTTGGAACTCCAAGAACTTGAAGAACCAAAATTGTAAGCGTTGTTGGAGCTTTTACTCTTCAATTGCTTTTCAATTTTCATGGCCATGCTGACCATTTCATCAAGCTCCACATAGTGGTGCAACTCTACAATTTTGGCTATCTCCTTATTCAAAATAGCAAGAAACCAAGCCATGTGGCTTCCCTTTCTTTTTAAATATCAGCCCTTATCATAGCCATTTCCATCTCTTTATGGTAGTCCTTAATGTTCTTAGTACCTTGTCTTAAAGTCTAGAATTTTTGGTGCAAGTCCCTGTTGTAGTAACAAGGCACAAAATCTCTTCATGGTGGACTTCATCTCCTCCCATGTTTCAATATATCTATCTCTATCCCTTCTTTTATTCAAAAGTAGTTGATCACACCAAACAGCAACATAGTCAGGGAATTCAACTGCTGCCAACTTCACCTTCTTTTCTTCTAAGTAGTTGTGGCAAGCAAATATCATCTTTACTTTCCTTTCCCACTCCAAGTAGGCTTCTGCGTCATTCCTCCATTGGAAAGATGGAATCTTCATTTTGATGCTTCCTATGTTTCTATCAACTCTCTCAACTTATTCCGCATCTCTGCCCGTTTCAACTCTACCCCTATGGCCTCCTCTATTTCAGCCTCTATCTCCTTTTCCTCCTCTTCTATAGTTTGGAACTTCATGCCACCCCTTCTCATCATCTTCTTCATAACTAGCAACTTCTTCTCCATAGTTTTGGGGATTTGGAGCTGTAGTTTAAACTCTTTCTCTTGGTGCATTATTTCGGCCTCTATCTCCTCTTCCTCCTCTACCATAGTTTTGAACTTTATGCCACCTCCTATCATCATCTTCTCTATAAACAACAACTTCTTCTTTATAGTTTTGGGGATTTCGAGCTATAGTTGAAGCTCTTTCTCTTGGTGCATTATTAACTGAAAACTCTTGCAAAGCTCTGATCAATCTATCTTGTCTTTCA